>ASZH01045268.1:0-16869 GCA_000411075.1 Sisymbrium irio | reverse complement strand
ACTTAACGTACGGATTATTTTTCTTTAATTTTTTAAAATATTTTATTTTATAAATAAAAATATTTTATTTAATAAAATTAAATAAATTAATATATAAAAATTTAGTAAATTTTAATAATATTTTTGGGTTTTAGTTGGTTAACATTGAATAATGTATAATTATAAATTTAAAATTTAAGTTATATTATATATTTAATAGTTTAATATGTTATGAGTGAAGATTATATTTTTAATTAATTTTTATTTTCATAATTATTAAAATTATTTTTTTAGAGGTTATAATTTGAGTTGTATTGGTACTTTTATTTTAAGTATATGATGAAATTATATAATCTATTTTATTAGTTTTTACTTTTATTTTTAATATTTTTATAACTGAATTTATAATTTTTATATATATTTAGAAAAGTTAAAATATGATAATCTACTATCAAACCTATCGTTTCTTAATTTTAATGATTTTATAAGCAAAATGATTTAATTAGTATTTTTAACCTTTTATCCAATTGTCTAAATGTTTTTATATTTTTTAATAAAATAAACTATAAAAATCCGTAATTACAAAAATATGAACACACTACTATGTGAATAATATGGATATCAAATTAAAATACATTTATGTTATTTTCGGTATATATTTACCAAATATATTTTATGTTATTTTCTATGTATATTTACCAAAATTTGATTTTGTGGTTTATAAAAATAATTGATGTATTATACTATACTAATTTGATTTAATATCAAATACTTATTGTTTTTATTTTTATTATTTTGTTTTAATTTATTTGAGAGATATGACCTATATATTTTCAATTATTTAGATACATATGATTAATATATTTTTAATTATGGTAACTAATCTCTACATGATCATATGTGATTAAATGTATTGAAATCTATTGTAGTTTACATATATATTTAGTCAAAATTATTCTTAATGAAATTAAAATTTTCAATGGCATTACTGGTAAATCACATATCAAAGTAATGTTATTTTTTTATTAAACTTCTATTTTTATAAAATAGGTAGTTAAAAATGTAAAAAGATTTTATAAAATATTTAAAATATACTTATATTGTAAACATTGTTTAAATTTAATGTGTGTTGTAAATAAACTATTTAATATAGTATTAAAGAGTTTAACCAAAATCATTAAAATAATTTTTTTTTTGGATAATTTATTTCCATTTTATGAAAATGTAAATTTATCTGATTTGAATCTAATTTAATGATGATTTTATAATTTATAATTTTATATCATATTAAATCTAATTAATATATAGTATCCAAAATGTAGAATAAATTATAATTATGAATGAATAATATAAAATATAATTTTACATAATAAATTAAGTAAATGATAAAAAAATATTCTTAGAAAATGAACATTATGATTTTTTATATAATTTTATATTGTTGCTTGAACTGTTAAATGATTTTAACCTTACATATAAAGATATAGTTCAAGAGATGTTAATTTATCAATAGAAACAATATGTTATATCAAATCTTGATTATTAATACTAGTGGTAATGAATAAATTTATATTTTATATAAGTGACAAATATAAATAGTAATAGTATTATATATAATTTGTCTAGAAAAATATTTTTTTATTTAAGTAAGATTTGAGAAGATGCTTTTTGCATAACACACCTATAAATAAACACATAAAAAGAATTGTTAGTTTTTTAAAAGGATCCTAAATAATATCCCATCTGTTTCATAATATTTGTTAATTTAGCTAATTACACAAAAATTTAGACATTTACTTTATTCTAAAAAGTATTATTAAAAAATATATAAAAAGTAAATCAACTAAATATTAAAAAGAAACACTAACTATAATTGGTCACATAGTTTATAATAAAGGTAAATATACTCTAAAAAACTCAAAATAACAAATAAATTGAAACAAAATTTATACTCCAAAACAATAAATAATAAAGAACGGAGGGAACAGTAGATATTAAAAAAGAAAACAAGGTAAAAAATAAAGCCATAAATGGCAAGCCAAAAGCTAACAAGTAGACCGGCCGACTCTTGGAATTTCTCGAGGGATCAAAACGACAACGTTTTTATAAACAGAATTAGTAGTAGTGCGTCGTGTCTTGTTTTCTTGTTTTGTCACCAGAGAAGCTCCGGCGATGATGGGTTTACACACATTGAGACTCGCTACGGTTCCTATGACACTTACTTCACGCCTCTTCCTCAAGTCATTTCCCCCTAATACTCTCCGCTCGTTTTCCCGCCATGTTCAACCGCGTAAGCCTTTCCTTGTCAGGGCCTTCTCCGCTTCCGCCGCCGTACAAGAGATTCCGACCACGCAGGCTTCGGATTCCTCTGGTATTCCTGTTACCAATCTCTTACTTAGTTGCCTCGTCAGAATTATTTCGAATGTGTCTGATTTCGTTTCGGGTTGGGAGGTGTTTTTAGCAGCGAGGCCTCAGTGGAAGGCATCCATTGATTTCAAGTGGATAAGGGATAATAAGGAAGCAGTCGAAATCAATATCAAGAACAGAAATTCCAATGCTAATTTGGAATCAGTGCTCCAGCTATACGAGAACATGGTCAATCTCCAGAAGGTTATCTAATCTTCTACTCTACTCTCTTCCCCTGTTAGCTATTAGGCTCAATTTGAATTTGGAATTCTTAGCACTGGAAACATGTAAAGTCAGCTACTTTGAGGAAGAAGTCATTGTTGCTAGAATGTTTCATTCTCTCGGTTCAGCTAATCAACGCTTGCAGATAGCAGGAAGTTGAGGGCATTCGTGAGGAAAGAAACAACGTTGCCAAGAAGATGAAAGGGAAGATGGAACCATCAGAACGTGAGAGGCTCGTAGAAGAAGGTAACACGAGGAATTTCTTTTGTTTTGCTACTCTTTGTTCCTTATTGAAGATTTAAAGAAAAAGAGTGTTTCGCCTTCAGGTAAAAATCTCAAGGAAAGTCTTGTAACTCTGGAAGAAGACCTCGTGAAGCTTCAAGATGAACTCCAACATGTAGCACGCTCTATACCAAATATGAGTCACCCCGATGTTCCTGTTGGAGGAGAGGATTCATCGGCAGTAAGAAAGGAGGTACTTAGTTTGGTCTTAACTCCCTCAACTGTTGCGTGATTGACTATGACGTTTCCTTGTTAAACGTCTTTCTAAAACCCATCATAATTTTCTTTGTAGGTTGGTAGTCCACGTGAGTTTACTTTTCCAATCAAGGCTCATCTTCAGCTTGGGAAGGACCTAGATCTCATTGACTTTGACTCTGCTGCAGAGGTATACACTTATGTCTATCTAAAGGTATCATGTTTTTTACGTTGTCGGATTATCGGTTTGCGTTAGCTTATGGCTAAGATCCCATCAATATCCATTTATTCTTCATTGAAACAAATCAAGTAAACTTTTGGAGAAATGTGAGCAGCTGCACTTTCCATGTGTGCAATTGGAATTAAGTTTAAGCTTGACTTACCTTTTGAGGTCGAACTATAAGGTCACTTGAGTGGGTGAATGTTCGTTTCATTGTATGAACTATGAAGCATTAGATTGATAAATTTCTTGTATACTTAATAAACAAGATGAGCTCAAGTAATTGCCTTGCTTTTACATTCTTCCAGGTAAGTGGTTCAAAGTTTTTCTATTTGAAGAATGAGGCAGTGTTATTGGAGATGGCCCTCCTTAATTGGACATTATCAGAAGTCATGAAGAAGGGTTTTACGCCCCTAACGACCCCTGAAATTGTGAGATCATCTATTGTTGAGAAATGCGGTTTCCAACCTCGTGGAGATAATACTCAGGTTTCTGCAGTACTTATATTTTTCTCTGTTTGATAGCCCGATGCTCTAGTTGTTGCCAATCATAGTTCCATTCTTCTGTATAGGTTTATTCGATAGATGGAACTGACCAATGTCTCATTGGTACCGCTGAAATTCCCGTGGGAGGAATACACATGGATTCAATTCTCCTTGAATCAGTATTACCTTTGAAGTATATAGCGTTCTCTCATTGCTTCCGCACTGAAGCGGGTGCAGCTGGTGCTGCCACAAAGTAAGTTAAACCTTGTACCATCTGTATCTTATTGGTTTCACTATACAGATAGGTCTTACTAAAAATCTAGACTTTCTCCATTTCGAGCAGGGGTCTTTACCGAGTCCATCAGTTCAGCAAGGCGGAAATGTTCGTCTTATGCAGACCTGAAGATAGTGAATTCTTCCACAACGAACTCATTCAGATCGAAGAAGACTTGTTCACTTCTCTAGGACTACATTTCAAGTAAGAAATTGAATTTAAATTCTGATGTTTTGTCACTAGAGTTTTTGTCTTCCAGTTCCAAAAATCTAACTTTGTTTTTGCAGAACATTGGATATGGCCACAGCGGATCTAGGCGCTCCGGCTTACCGCAAGTTTGACATTGAAGCATGGATGCCCGGTTTAGGACGATTTGGCGAGGTGAATAGAACAAACTCTTATTTATTGTGTCGTACAACTAGAGTCTTGGTTTTTTCTTTGAGCTTGCTGTTTTAACCTTTGTGTAGATATCAAGCGCATCAAACTGCACGGATTACCAAAGCCGCAGACTGGGGATCCGTTACCGCCCATCATCCGAGCCGCTTCAGACGGGCTCTAAGAAAGGCAAAGCTAATCTTCCGGCTACTAAGTTTGTGCACACTCTAAACGCAACTGCGTGTGCTGTCCCAAGGATGATGGTGTGTTTGCTGGAGAATTACCAGCAAGAGGATGGATCTGTGGTGATCCCTGAGCCCCTTAGGCCTTTTATGGGAGGCATTGAACTCATTAAACCCAAGCTTAGATAGTTTCTCTGGTTAGGTCTATGCAAGTCTTGTTGTAACTCATGATTTGAGGTTGTTTAAAATATTATACAGTTCACATACTGTGAGTTTTGTTGTATTCTTTTATTCAATAGTACAATGGAAAGGAGAACTCTTTTTTTTTACTTATATGTATATACTATTTCATTTCATAATATCTTATGATTTTGATTGCAAACCATATATTATCTTCATTTCGTTATATTTCTATAGTGAAACAGTCGCCTTAATGTCAAATGAGATCACAGTGAGCTATTAGCAGAGCAAAAACTGATACTAATGGGTTAAAATCCTGCAGAAACAACAAAATCGTTTGGTTCTCTGCATTCACATGACTCACCACAAGGAACCGGTAAATTTGCCGTTGGGAAAGGTAAACCTACATCTTGGTACTTTGATAAAAAAATTAAAGATGCTGAGAAAACCTTTACATCAAGTGAATGGGTAAAAGTTTGAGAAGAGAAGAGTGCCAAGAAGGATATAGGCTGCACAATATGACCATATCAAGTATCCCCATTTACTATGTTTAGGAGATGCACTCAAATGAGATGCAAACCAGTAAAGAGGAGGGCTCGCTGACAAGAACCGGGTTGCAACCTGCAATAATCACAACACACATGAGGTCAGTGAAAAACTATCTCACTAAAAGCTTGATGTCATCTTAACTTCTGCACATGTTTATGTCTATGATATTGAGGATTATAACCTGAACATGCATGATGAAGAACGCCGTGGCTGCCATCAAACCCACGTGTACAACAAATGGGAAAACATCAGCTGAAAAGTATCCTGATGTTTCTGGCGAGTTGGATTTTGCAACTACATTGGTGAAAGTCACATCCTTCTTTCTGCTAGGTTTTCGCTGCCTAATGTCACGATTTCCTAGTCAGGAAAATAGAGAGGATCCATCAACCGATCAACGTGTTTCATTTTGATACTATAAAATTACGAAACGAAGAAAATGATACCTTCATTTGATGAAGTTCTAACATCTGGTTCACTTTCATCTTTCAGAGAATAAAGCCTTGCAGAAGATATCTTTTCTTTCTCGGTAGCTTGAAAGCCCAGCGAAATGAAGAGCTCAGGGCGAGTCTTCATGTAACTTATAATTGAACACACAGCTAGAGACAGAATTGGGGAAGCGAGCAGAAAGTTTGGGAGCTGTTTTAACTGAAAGTATTTAAGGAAGCCTACTCCCCTGTCACACATTTCATGTCATCAAGAAATATAAAGGCTCAAAATCATATAGAAGAAAGAAGAGTTGCAAGAACAAGAAAAGGTTATTGTTCAAACTTACCAGTAATGACTTTGAATGAAGTTGTACAGCAAAGGTAACCTTGCTTTGCACCAGGGCCTCAGTTCATCTAGTTTATGTCCATGACATAAGTTATAGTATCCGTACGCTTGAAATGCGACAAAGGGAAGACAAATGCATACGCATCGAAGAAATCCAGTAACTAAAACCTGCACAGACAGCTGGGGTGGAGAAACAAATCACTTAGATACCAGAACTCAAAAGAGCTTACTAGACTGTAATAACTCCGAGATTACATGATACACAAAGCAGCGATTGAGCGATACTATATCTACAAACTCATCTACTGAAATCTGTAACTAAGGAGCATAACAGTAAAACAGTAAAGGATCTAAATTTTGTATTGTTACCAAAAAAAAATCTAAAATGATTCAGATTTTGCACTGTTACCCATAAAACTCATATGTTTGACTCGAGATCATAACTTCTGAAACTTCGAACGAGATATGTATAACTCACACAAACGCGCCTTTTCTGATATAAAGCTTCATATGCTCGATGCATCGTTTGGAAACAGATATAACCAGCATTAAGAATTCCATTGGACCTTGCAAAACCAGAGAGAGCAAACCAGAGAACAGCTACATTGCTGGCGCCAGATAACAAGTGATACAAGCCTCCAATTGAAAAAAGAGCATAAAGACTTTCCGTATATCTGAAATTGACAAGGAGTAGTTCGAGCTTCAGTTAGTTACCATTCTTAATAGATTGAACTTTTTGACTTTCGGTAAATGACTTAAGAGAGATCATTGCTTGAGTACATTACATTGATGAATAGAATATGGAGGCCGGATTGAAACAGAAGATAATTGAAGCTCTTAATGATGCTTCAGTGTCCTTCAAGATAATAACTGAAATCCTGTTAGCAAAGACTGATGTAAGACATTTCTAAGAATAGGAACTCAAAACTGTTGATTGCCTACGCAACATGTTGAACTTGTAGAGCACATATGTCAAAGAAGTACCTGAATAGATAGATAGCAGCAAATACAAAGGCCACGTTGCTGACAACGTAACCAGACAAGACCATTACAGCTCGAAGACCAATCAGTGGAACCAAAGGCGCAAACACTGAATCAGGAGAACCATATCTCCAACAATGAGAGCTCGAAGGTCCAAAAGGAAGAATGATAGAAGAAAGGTAGGGAGTAAAGTGGGTAAGAAGAGATTCCAAAACCTGTGCGAGAGAGAAGCGAGATGAAGAAGGGAAGCAGAGGCAAGAAGGCATAAGTCTGCTCATACTCGTATCCACACTGCGTGATCCGGAGGAAATACACGCTGTCCCAGACGACGCTATTCTCAAGGGTCCTCGAGACTGCATTGTCTACAAGTGATGGAGGAGACTCTTCGGCGACGTTTTTGGGATAGAGGCAAGGAGGGTTGAGTGCAGCGGATGTATCGTACGGTTGGAGGAAGCTCCGCCACAAAATGATTAAGAAGAGAACTAGGAGTCGCGACAAAATGGCGTATTTGATCAAAATGCTTTCTTTCCTGGATTTCGAGTTTGAATCCATAGCTTTAGCCATAGTTCACGTGATCGTCTTCGAGAATTAAGATCCGCAAAGCTTCCTTTTTTGCCAAATTCGAACTCGAATAGCTTCTCAAAAATAGTACGACAGAAATCGAGCTCGGAAAGACGTGGGAGACGAATCAAAGAGAATAAACTACGGGAACATTTCGGTTTACCATCTGAAAGAGACAGAACAGGGAAGTCGGAGTAAGATTTTAAAGACAAAACCGAACGTCAGAGAAGTAGAACAGATTTGATTAAAGTACCAAACCCTCTGACTGCCAAAGAGGTTTCTTATTTACTTAGGACCCGCGGCCGGTTTAATCAGCTGAGCAGATTGGAGGTTTTTAAGCCGAATTTCCCCGGTTTTCTTCAACCAGTTTAAACGTTATGAGGGGTTAGGACATAGAGGGAGCGTCGAGTACACACAAAATCAAACGTTTGTGAGGCAAAATCAAACGCGCCATGTCATCAAAGACATGTCACCAAAACGCGTCACAAGCCCAATCACCTGAGGCCTCGTAACGCAGAACGTAGATCGTCATAAATAACATTCCGAACAACGAAAGAAAAATAATAAATAAATAATAATTTCACCCCTTGATTGATAAACCCTTTTAATTAAATTTTTTTTTATTACTTCTCTTTCTTCCTTGGATCATCATCGTCTTCGTTCTCCTGGTTCTCAGATCTTTGAAATTGAGAAGAACCATTTAAATACTCTTCTCAGGTTAGTTCAAATCTATGTTCGAGTGTAGTTTCCCGTCATGGATGTACACATCATTGAGAATTTTATGCAATTTTGCGACTTTTCAAGGATAGCTTCCGTTTGAGATCGAAACTTTGGTTCATTCCGAAGATGTTACTGAGTTTTTATTATGTCTCGGATCAGTTTTTTTGTTTGAATTCTGTAATGGATTTTGCTAATCAGATCTTTGATTTCCTGCGAATTTGATGTTTGTCCATGTATAGTTTCTCAAACAACAGATTTCGAATTCGGTATGCGAGATTTCTGATAGATTGTGGATTTGATTTTCCTAAAGCGTGATTTTTTATATAAAAAAAATGGATATGTGATGATATTTTGGAGGTTAACTGCCACAATGTAGGAGATTGTAGCTTTTGTTGATACTCAAGTTAGGATTTTAGCAGCTAGAGTTTCATTGAGGTTGATTTTCTCTGCTAATATGCACTTCTTTGAATATTACTTTACGTGTCGGATCTAGATTGCAATTATCGGTAGCTCTTTTGAATTTGCAGATATTATTGCTCTCAATTTCTTTGACCATCATGTATTTTTACTTCTTACGAAACCTAGGTCTTAGGCATGCGTGCTTCAACTGCCTGCCTTATATCTAAAGTCCTGGTTATTAAGATTGTATTGATAATTGCAGTGAATTTGTTGTTGGAGAAGGAAAAAGGCAAAGATGGTGAAAATGACATTGATAGCTCGTGTTACTGACGGTTTGCCTCTAGCTGAGGGCCTCGACGATGGACGTGACTTACCAGATTCCGACATGTATAAGCAACAGGTCAAGGCTCTGTTTAAGAATCTTTCCAGAGGTCAAAACGAAGCTTCCAGAATGTCTGTTGAAACTGGCCCCTATGTTTTCCAGTATCCTTAATATCTATTCCTCGTTTCTTATCATTTCATATTCTGCTTGCAAAAGCTTGTTGATTGGTAGATTTCATGTTGATATTATCATTGATATTGCCGGAAGTTTACTATCCTTGTTTGCATATAGTATCGCAAGGCTTTTGTGACTGGCTCGTAGATTTTTGCACCTGTTGCTGGCTTATGAACCGTTTCGATCCCCTTGCATTATGTGATGTCTTTTTATGCTTAATTAGTTTTGTGATTATTTATAGACCGCCTTTATCATATCGTTAAAGAACCAAATATATATGCTCTTCCTTGACCAGAAAACTTTAGTTACATCATAGAGGGACGTGTTTGCTACTTGACAATGTGTGACCGCTCTTACCCAAAGAAATTGGCGTTCCAATATCTGGAAGATCTCAAGAATGAATTTGAACGCGTCAATGGGCCTAACATTGAAACAGCTGCTCGACCTTATGCCTTTATTAAATTTGGTATGTGTTCCGTAATCATCAGTATCTTCGAAACATAGCTTCCTGAGTTTCTCACTCGTTTTTTCCCTTTGCATTTGTTTTGGTAGATACCTTCATACAGAAAACCAAGAAACTGTACCAAGACACTCGTACGCAACGAAATATTGCTAAGCTGAATGATGAACTCTATGAGGTCCATCAAATAATGACGCGGAATGTGCAGGAAGTCCTAGGTGTTGGTGAAAAGCTGGACCGTAAGCCCCATACATTCTTTCTTCTGTGATTATCCATTACGCTTTTCGAATCAGTCGAACGGAAACCAGTAGTTGTGCACATTTGTTATAACAGTAGAACAATATGCTCATCATGTACCATTTCCTCTGTTTGTTTTTTTAATGCAGAGGTGAGCGAGATGTCGAGCCGGCTAACTTCTGAATCTCGTATATATGCTGATAAGGCTAAAGATTTGAACCGTCAGGTGAGTTTAACTTTATATACCCAAATTTACACAATGCGACGTTGATCACACGTTATGAGATGCTCTCAATTCTTGTTATGTTCATGTTGTAGTATATAGATCAGGTTGGTTGGATAAGGTTCTAAAACATTTGATTTGGTGAACCAGGCTTTGATCCGGAAGTGGGCACCAGTTGCAATCGTGTTCGGGGTCGTTTTCCTTCTTTTCTGGGTCAAGAACAAGCTCTGGTAAGAGAGGAACCTAAGGCTATTTTCGTAATTTAGCAGACTTCTCCAGACATATATCGACCGCCGGCGCAAATCTCCTGATGCCGACACAAAAAATATCTTCTTTCTTTCAAAGAGAAACTTTGACACATTTTGTACTTTTGTAGTATGCAGATTTTATGAGACTAGTCATTTTATATCATCCATCAATACTTTGTCAAACCGTGATTGTCATTTTATCAGGTTCTTCAAATCAAAACCCAAATCAAGCTAACCTGAATTGTATTTTATTTGATTCCATTACATATTCCTAACCGAAATGAAATACACAGCTGCCCAAAACTAGAGGCTTTTTAGCGTCTATGTGGTCTCAAGTGTCGTTTGAAATCCTGTGGACCAGCCAAATCTAACGAGGAAGTGTTCTTTAGCTCATCTGAAAGCTGCAGTGCCCTCTGAAAATCTCCTGACTTCTTCAGACAATCGATTAATGCTCGGTAGACGTAAACCGATGGTCGAATCTCTCGCTGTTTCATCTCATCGAAAAGCCTTAATGATTCCTTTACGTTCCCTGATCGACCCAAACAATCTATCACTGCGGTATAAGTAAGCAAATCAGGTTCAATTCCACACTGAAGCATTTCTTTGTATAACACCAAACACATATCGAACCTACAAGCTTTCCTCAATCCATTTAATACCGTGTTGTATGTAATGATGTTTAGGAACACATCGCAATCTTTCATCGATGACAATAACCTGAGCATCTCATTCACGAGGCCAGCTCGTCCCAAGATATCCAAAACCGAGTTGTATGTGATCACATCTGGTTTACATTGCCACTCTTTCATCTGCTCAAGTATCATAAGAACTTTGTCTATCTGTCGAGATTCAGCAAACGCAAGGATGGCTCTGTTTATCACTATTAACCTACACGGAAGAGCAGACTCCGATACTTCTTTAAGAAGACTCAGTAAGTGTACGCAATCATCGGTGTTAATGAAGGCTCTAGCGAGGTTAAGATAAGAATCTGAACTCAAAGGCGCACCACCCGCTTGTACCAACAGCTCTCTGAAAGCTCTGCAAGAGAGCTTCGTATCATTCTGCTCACCGGCTGCTACAAGAAGGTTCTTGAAAACCGAAACAGGCAAGCAAACGTTCTTGTCTTGTAAAGACTTCAACAGTTCATATGCAGCAGAGAGATTTCCAACACTTGTGTACTTGTCCACAAGATTTGTGTAATCGTTTTTGGTGATGAACTTGGAACCACATTCACTATTGTCACCCATTTTCTTCAGGAGTTGTTCATCCTCTTCTCCTGTGTTTATCAAATAGTGCATCGCGGAGAAGCAGCAGCTCCAGCTCAATTCAGCAGGAGGTAACAGCATGTGTTTCTGCAATGCCAATACAAGAGAAAGCAAATAATCAACTTATATATAGAACAAGTCACAGTCTTTGAATCACACTATCTATCAACAGCTTCCACATCAAAACTATGAAATATGTGAAATCAAATTCATGAAGGCTGTATCGAATCAAATGCTCGTATAAAAACAAGATGAACAGTAACCAATCGTAGAAAATTTACGAGAGAGAATCAATCATCAAATCCTTTTTGGGGATTTTGTTAGTATTCGTACCATCGAAGTGAGTGAACCTCCATAGACGGGGATTCTCTTAACGATCGACCACTTCGCCATCTTCTTCCACTGAGCTTATGACATTTCCAGGTTTTTGGATTTTGTAGGGGACTTGTTTGGGGTGCGGTGATAAATTCATAAACATTGACCTGTTCTGTAAATAATTAAAAACTTGAGTGACTAAATTGGGTAAATATGAAGAAATTCAAAAGGAGAAAGGTGGATGACAGACCTGCCAATATTTTCCATACGACTTTCAACTTTCCTTGTTCGTATCATCCGACGAGGAAAGAAACTTCTGGATCGCTCTTGTTGTTGCATCTTTTGATTCTAAGGAGAGGTTTCAAAACGCAAAAGACGGATCACATTCTCTCCTTGTAATAAAAAATTAGTAGGATGCAGCATTTACTGTTCGCGGTTGTACTCTCGGAGGTTGCGGTGATCATGGCGCTTTCCTTCAAGACGCCGATTCGGAAGCTGTTGATCATGAGTCTTGATCGCGCCAAGCGTGGTCGTGGACCGGTTGTGGTTCAGACGGTTTCGGCGACGGTCTGTGTGGTGCTGGTGGCGAGCGTGTACAGCATGATGAAGATCCAGAAGCGTTGGATCGAGGACGGTGCAATGAATCCCACGGATGAGGTTATCATGGCCAAGCACCTCCTTGAATCCACTCTCATGGGTAAACAAACAGCTCTTCGCTTTTTTTCCTTGGATCCGGTTGTTTCTTTGCGCATCGCTACTCCCATGGAACTGTTTTTATAGTAGCGTGAATTCGAGATCCGTAGTAGAAACTATCTTGTGGTCTCTTGATTGTTTGTGATCACTGTGGTTTGGATCTTCTTACTTCGTGTCTTGCATAGGTTGATGATGATGATGATGATGATTAGACGTAATTTAGAGTAAGCTAGAGTGATGATTTAGCTCCTGAATTCATCACTTAGCTTAATCAAATTGGATAACGGTGATTGGATATGAAGTTACATGAGGGTTAATTTGAAATTGGCTTCTCCGGTCTTAGTTCGAGCCTTGGAACCATCATGTCTTCTTCTTTGGTTAACCATACTTGCTACATGCTAGTGATTCAACTTAATACGCTCAAATTGGCTATATGCAAGTATCCGTAATGTCAATGTACACCAGTCCCATAAGGCTTTTGTTGTTTGAAATTGGCTTTCAAAGTTTCAGTCTGCTTTTGGTAAAACCTTACCTTGTGTTTGTCTATGTGTTTTTCTTCCAGGTGGTTTTCTTTTCCTTGGGCTAATGATAGACAGGCTGCATCATTACATGAGAGAACTACGCATGAGAAGGAAGACCATGGAAGTTATAAAGAAGGAAGGGTCTCTTTTAGAAGGTGAAAAAGCCAGAGTTTCAGATGAAGTCAAAAGCTTGAAAGAAGAAATAACGTCGCTTCGGAAAAGACAAAACCAGCTGGCCTCTCAGCTCGAGGCAAGGTCTAAAGAAATCCATACTGAAAAAACGAGTGGAGTTGCTCTACAAAAGCAATCCGAAGGCTTCCTTCACGAGTTTAACAGGCTGTCTGAGGAAAACAGGGAGCTTCGAGAGAAACTGCACGCTGTTGATTCAAAAATTTCGCGTTCAAGCATCAAGAAGAATACTTGATGAGCCGTCTCTATACTCAAACATTTTTTTGTTTAACTTGTTTGTGATATGATGTTTGGAATATGTTAATAGGGTGCTTGCTGTGTGGTATTCGAGTCTTGTTTAACCTGGAAGATGATGGGAGAAAATCAGAGAGCGATACAAAAAACAAAGATAGGTTTTTGTTTCTTTATGTTCGAGTGTTGTTAGCTATAGTTCAAATGATCAGATTCTATTACATCCTCAGGAGAACTGTATAACTCAGGTTCATTTTGCAAGAAGAAATACGACTCGAGTTGGTTCTTTACTTCCTCCAAGATCGATTCTCTTTTGAGTGTAGTACATATACAAAATTTACTTCAGATGAAAGTAAAAAAAATCCAAAATTTAAGTGTATTTATGTGTACTTGTTAACCACATTTTGTGTATTTATTTAAAGTGAAAAAACACAATAATTTGACATTTGGACACAAGTACTACTTGAGTTTAGTTGTTTGGACACATAGAAGAAGGGTTTAGTGACTTAAGTGAAATCGAGACCCAATACGCTGAAAATCTTCTCCGATGACATCGGCGGCCGCTAAACTTTCTCGACGTGGGGCTCTTGATGCCAGACGTCTCCTAAATTCTAACTTCACCTCTCCCTTCTCTGAAACCGAAACCAACCTGAGATCGCTGCTCTGTGATTGTGAGAAATCATCAAATCCTCAGCTCAAGAACGCCGTTTCAGTTTTCCAGCAAGCACTCGACTCCGATGACTCTCTTTCTTTCCCCGGAAACAATCTCATGGCGACGCTGGTACGTTCCAGGAACCACAAGCTCGCATCCTCCGTTTACCGCAAGATGCTCGAGACTAATACTTTCATCAATTTCGTTTCGCTGAGTGGTTTGCTTGAATGTTTCCTGCAATTACATCACAAGACAGGTTTTGCAATCGGTGTTCTCGCGTTGATGTTGAAGCGTGGGTTTGTTTTCAATGTATACAATCTTAACCTCCTCTTAAAAGGTTTATGCAAGAATCTGGAATTGGATAAAGCTGTTAGCTTGCTTCGAGATATGAGGTTGAATTCTCCGACGCCAGATGTTGTTAGCTACAACACTGTTATAAGAGGTTTATGTGAAGGGAAAGAGTTGGAGAAAGCTTTGGAATTGGCGAATGAAATGAAAGCCAGTGACTGTTCTTGGAGTTTGATAACTTGTGGGATTCTGATTGATGCCTTTTGCAAAGCTGGTAAGATGGAAGAAGCTATGGGATTGCTCGAAGACATGAAACGTAATAAGGGTTTAGAAGCAGATCTTGTTTTGTATACTACCCTCATCCGAGGCTTCTGTGATTGTGGTGAGTTGGATAGAGCAAAGGCGCTCTTAGATGAGATTATTGAAAAAGGGTTATCTCCCTGTGCAATTACGTACAACACTCTTATTCAAGGTCTTTGCAAGTTAGGAAAGTTGAATGAAGCCTCACAGATGTTTCAGGTTATGAAGGAACGTGGAGTTGACCCGAATGTTTATACGTATACGGGTCTGATTGATGGCCTTTGCGGAGTTGGTAATACTAAGGAAGCTCTTCAGCTTTTAAACCTTTTGTTAGAGAATGGTGAAGAACCAAACGTCGTGACGTATAACGTTATTCTTACCAAGCTGTGCAAGGACGGCCTTGTGGCGGATGCTTTAGAGGTTGTTGAATTGATGAAGAAGAGGGGTACAAGACCTGATATCATAGCATACAATATTTTACTGGGAGGACTCTGTGCCAAAGGTGACCTAGACGAAGCAAGCAAGCTTCTGTCTTTAATGCTGAATGATAGGAATTATCCGGATCCTGATGTTAGATCGTTCAATGCGTTAATCCATGGGCACTGCAAGGAAAACTGTCTCCATCAAGCTTTAGAATTTTATGATTTGCTTGTTGAGAAATTGGGTGCTGCAGATATAGTGACTACTAATATACTGCTTAAGAGCACTCTCAAGTTTGGAGATGTAAAGAAGGCAATGGAGCTTTGGAAACAGATTCCTGATTTCAAAATGGTTCCAAACTCAGATATCTATTCTACTATGATTGATGGGTTTTGCAAAACCGGCATGCTTAATGTTGCTAAAGGATTGTTTTGTAAAATGAGAGGGTCTGAGCTACGGCCTACTGTTTACGACTACAACTGTCTATTGTCATCATTATGCAAAGAGGGAAGCTTGGACCAAGCATGGGGGTTATTTGAGGAAATGCAGCGTGGGGACAGCTTACCAGACATTGTTTCTTTCAATATTATGATTGATGGAAGTCTTAAAGCAAGGGATGTTGAATCTGCAGAATTACTTCTTGTTGGGATGTCTCAAGCTGGTCTTTCCCCTGATTTATTTACTTATTCGAAGTTGATAAATGGATTCCTGAAACTCGGATATTTAGACGAGGCTATCAGTTACTTTGACAAAATGGTTGAGAACGGGTTTGAACCTGATGCTCATATTTGCGATTCTGTGTTGAAGTACTGCATTTCACAGGGAGATTCAGATAAGTTGAAGGAACTTGTCGAGAAACTGGTGGAGAAAGATATTGTCCTCGACAAAGAACTGACGTGTACGGTCATGGAATACATGTGTAGCAGCTCAGAAAACATGGATTCTGTGAAGCGGTTGTTAAGAGTAGCAGATGATAAAGAACAAAGGGTAAGTAGCGTGCATAGTCATGTCTAACTGGAGGAATATGAAATCGGGGCATGGTTGTGCATTTGGAATGCTCTGTAGAGACATGTGGTAAATTAAAGTGGCAGAGGGAACAAGGCATGGCTGTGGCAGCGGACCGGGAAAGATGATTGCAAAGAAGTTATTGGACTAGTGTGGCATTTATTCGTGGAAGAACACACAAGCTGCAATCTGCTGAGCTCATTGTAAGGAAGGCTTGAGTCCGAAACATTTTAGTGATGGGTAAAATGCAATGAATATGCTTGGATACATGACTGTGCAGTTTGTTATAATTCTCTGTTGCTCCGATCACCTCCTAATAGCAGGGAAAATGCGTTGCCTATTTCTTACTCTCTTTTTTTTGTGTTGTATACTGTAGCACAATAATGCAGTGGAGGTCCCAGCTCCCTCATCTGAATCTTAAAAGAGAATAGTGAATGGATTGGCAAAAAGGTTATTAAGAATGATTTTGTGGTACACATGGAATGGAAATGGAATTGCTCTCCATCTCTCTCTCTCTCTCTCTCTCTCTCTCTCTCTCTCTCTCT
>ASZH01045267.1:0-16820 GCA_000411075.1 Sisymbrium irio | reverse complement strand
GTAACCTACAATTTCAGCTGCTGTTTCTTTAACATGATTTTGAATTGTGTATTTTTCTTAGGTTACAGATAAGAGAGTTATAAAATAAAAATGAATTAAGGATCAGAAGAAAAAATTCGCTTTAAAAGGTGACTCAAATAATTTTAAAGTGTAATAGTTTGACATTTTGACTGGTTTTAGAAAAAAAGTTAGGTATAACTTTTATGGGTGTTATTTTTTTTTTTTATAAAAAGCTACACATTTTACCTTTTTAAAAAAAGCTAGGTAACCATGAACAAAAAAAAGAAGGTTTTTAGTGTTTTAAAGGGTTTGAATGTTTTTTAAAAAACTATGATTGGTAAAGCAATTAATTTTAGAGACTATTAATTATTGTAAAATTTTTAAAGCCTTTAAAGTATAATATCCAATCAGAACCTTTATTCTTTTGGTTTTGATGTGTTATACTTAAATCTAATTTTTTTAGCAAAATCATTGTGTGTTATTATGATTAGTTACTATTCAGTATTCTGACAAAAAAAAAATCTGAGCGTTGATAAAATTATTGTATGTGTCCTAAACGATTGGAAGGTAAAGCATGCAGGAGGTGAGTTTGAAATTATAGCTTTTGCAATCGTATTTTCAGATTATAGACGTTCGAATGAATTTGGTTGTGTAACACGAGATGTATGAAAATTATTAGGTGATATTTTCATCAAAGACAGAGGAGGAATCTTGAGGGTTTTTTTAATGCGAAATTTAGCAAAGTTGGTAATGTTCGTTATATATGCATATCAAACTAATAAGATTTTTAGTTATATTTTCGTATAGACTAATATTAGTTTTACTTTTAGAATTATCAACAGTCTAACCAGCATGGTTCTGTTTTGGTTTACAGTTGCTATCTCAATGAGAAAGGCAAGAAGATTGACGCTAAAAAGAAAAGTATCGACGCTGAGAAGACTTTAATTTAATTTATTAGATCATTTGAAATTTTCAATAATCTCTTTGTTTTTGTTTTTGAAAAATTTAAGATCAATGATGCTTAATACCTTTTTTCTTTTTCTTTTTTGAAACTTCGAAGTGAAAACGTTTGTCTGTGTTGTGCGTTTAGATCATGAAAATTTATTCTACTTGCAGATTGGTTTATCTATTGAATGTAGATTCTTTGGACTTCTCTATTGTTATCCTCGGCTCTACTTTTGAGAAATGACTGGGTAAGAGAGAGCAGTTATTGACACGTTTCACTGTTACATAACCTTCCTCTCAGTCTATCACCACAGAGCATGATTACTATATTTTTTTGTTGAGAACACTAGATTCAATAAGATTAATTCAGTGACCTATTCGAATTTCATTAGTTTGACAGATTTCTCTGAAGTGGTTCATGAAAAATATCATGAAGCCGCTCATATAGGTATGATACATATTCACGATCCATTTATTTTATTACGTTGACTCTTTCTTATATAGAATTGATGGCATATGTTGATTTCATTGGTGTACTGCATATTGGGCATGATGTCTCTTATCGTGAAAGTAATGCCAAGAAAACGTGTTGTTTCCATTTTAGAGCAAACAAGAAAATTTAGAATTTTAGGACACTAACTGTACTGTTAAGATTCCCGAGTCTTTGATGGAGTTTTTTTTTAAGTTTCAAGAGATCATGGATACGATAATGCACTTATCTAAAGGTTAGTGGATGATGATCAGGGGCATGACCCAAACATTTATCAGAAAAGATAATTATGAAGATAAATAGACATTGTGGAAGTAGAAACGAGTCAAAGTACCCAGAAATAATGCTTACAAAAGATTGGCTAATGAATGCTAACTTAAAATAAACCAGATCGAGTAACAGATAACCAAAAACAACAAATTATTTTCTATCATTGTTTACACTAAACCATTCATTTTCAAAAAAATAAAATATTCACCAATGCATGAGATGATAAAACACACTAACTGAGGATTATTGAACTAGAGAATGACAACCTGTCTATGGGAACATGTATAGTTTTTTAAGTCATTTATATGGATATTCATAATACTTTTTTCAGCTGTCTTATTCATCTTGGTTATTTTTGGTATTTAATATATAGAATATAAAATTTAATTTAATTATTTTGGGCATGTAAAGCGAGCGGAAGCGAGATGAAGCGAGCATAGACCAGAAAAAGCAGTAGAGGCAAGAACGAGAAAGAAGAAGAAAACACAAGCAAGAAAAACTAAGCAGAGGCCAACACGAGGAAGAAGAAGCAAGCACGAGCAAGAAAAAGCGAACTGGAGCGAACGAAGGCAACCAGAAGCGAGGAGAAGAGAGAAGATGCAAGCATGAGTAAGAAGAAGTAAGCAGAGGCAAGCACGAGGAAAAAGAAGCAAGCAGAAGCAAACACAAGCAAGAAAAAGCAAGAAGAAGCGAGTAGAAACAAGAAAAAAACCGATATAAGCGAATATAACTCAGAAAAAATGAGTAGAAGCACGTGGAAGCAATTAGTAGCAAGAAAAAACAAGCCGGAGCAATTAATAGAGAAAAGAAACACGCAGAAACAAGAAGACGTGAGCAAAACAAGAAACAATAAGTAGAAGCATGAAAAAAAAAGAGGAACCAAGAACAAGCAAGCATAATTATTACTGCATTAAATTATTGCTCTTTTAAAAAAAATTCATTAAAAAAAAAATTACAATTTAAAATTATAGAAAATAATTTACAATTAAACTGATATTAAATTTTTTTACTTAATTTGCAAGTGTATTGGTCCGCAAAAACAAAACAATTTATAAAGGGTCTTTACAGTATGATAAAATAAAAACTCATTTCTTTACTTACAGAGTTACAAGAATGTGTTTGTGTCACAAATTTTTCATAACATCCTCAGATACAAAGGTTTAGTGATTTAGTTTAAAGAAAAATTTGGTTGTTTATTAAAATTTTGATTATATGTTTCTTTTTTTCTAACCAATGATAAAATAGTCAACATTGATAATCATTTTTGAACCTCGGATTTAAACCTAATTGTTTTTCATTTATTATTCGTCTTGGTTATTTTTTCGTACTTAATATAAAGAATATAAAACTTAATTTAATTCTTTTGGACATATGAAGCGAGCTGGAGCGAACTAAAGTGAGCTGGAGCGAGCATAGCAAGCGCAAGCGAGATGAAGCAAGTAGAAACGAACATAGACCACCATAAGCAAACAGAGCCAAGAACGAGGAAGAAGAAGCAAACACGACCAAGAAAAAGCAAGTAGAGGCCAGCACGAGGAAGAAGAAGCAAGCATGAGTAAGAAGAAGCGAATTGGAGAGAGCATAGGCAAGCAAAAGTGAGGAGAGAATCGGATAGATGCAATTACGAGGAAAAATAAAAGCAGAGGCAAGTAGGAGGAAGAAGAAGCAAGTAGAGGCAAGCACGAGAAAGAAGAAGTAAGCAGAAACCCGGACGAGCAAGAAAAAGCAAAAAAAGGCGAATATAAGCAAGAAGAAACTGATAAAAACGAGTATAAGCTAGAAAAAATGAGCGGAAGTAAGAAGAAGCATGCAGAAGCAATCAATAGTAAACAAAAATAAACAGAAGCAATCAATAGAGAGAAAAAAAAAGTAGAAGCAAGAAGAAATAAACAGAAGCAATAAAAAACAAGGAAAAACAAGAAGAATCAAGAATAAACAAACATAAATATTAATGTCTTAGATTATTTGCTCTTTTAAACAAATGAATTTCATCGAAAAAATAAAATATTACAATTTAAAATTATTAAAAAAAATATATAATTAAATTGATTTCAATGTTTTTACTTAACATACAAGTGTATTGTTCCACAAAAAAAATAAACAATCTAGAAATAATATTTATAATATGATAGAATAGACACTCATTTCTTTACCTACAGAGTTACAAAAATGTGTTGTCTCACGAGTCTGTCATAACATTCTCAGATACAAAAGGTTTATTAGTTTGGTTCAAAGGAATTATGAGTTGTTCTTATAATTTTTTATTATATATTTTTGTTTTTTTCTAACAAATGATAAAGTAACCAACATAACTGTTATTTTTGAATCATAATTGCTAATTATTGAAACACATATTCATTTAGTTGTTATCTATTTTTTCTTTAAATACTCTGCATTTTTATATTCATTAATAGAAATCGTATTTGAACTGATTGTAAATATTTATCATTTTATTTGCAAGTCTATTTTAGCATGCACAAGGTGCACTATGATTTTGCATCGTCCTTTGAGTATGCAGTGATTCTCTTCAAGGTTTTCTAAATCGAAAGCAAACATGCAAAATAATATAGGAGGATTCCGGGTTCTCAAGTGTCTATGCATCCATTGATTTACTTCGCTTCACATTGGTTCATCATCTTATTATCAGTGTTATGATAAAGGAAATTTATATGCGATTTATATCAAAGAAACGCAAGATTATTTCATCAACGGAAAAACAAGTGAAAGTCTTTATAAAATTAAGCTAGCAGTGGATATGAGATGTGAGTATGTTCACTATACATATGTTATGATTCACATAACGTTGTATAACGATGATTCTTATTTATCCCAAATCACGAGAGACTCTGTCATACGTGTGAGCTCACGTGTTTTGATGCATCATTTTTGCTCGGCTATATTTTTTATATGTACTGGCACCAAAAAAAGGAATTTGTTGATTCTATACTCCCTTTAAATTATGTGTGCATTTACAGTCCGAAAAATGTGTGATTTTTTGGGTATAGATATGATGCAAAAGGTTTCGACCTTTGTGATAGTTATTTTTCGATGAGTTACTTGAAAATATTTTGAAGTTTCTTCAAGGTGATCAGATTTCCGGAAAAAGGCTTTGGTGAAAATCTGATAAAAATTTTGAACTGATGTTTTAGTTTTATTGTTTTTGTTTTTATTTTAACTTTTGATCTAATTTTAGATTAATATTTTATAAATTTTTTTTTAATTTTACTATTTTTTGCTTTTAATTTTAGATCTATATCATAATGTAAATTTCTTTTTGTTTATCTAATTGTTATTGGATAACATTTATTATATTTAATTTTCAAGTTTTGATATAATTGACAAATTTATCGTATTTTATTAGTCTAATTAAAACACTATATTTTGGTTTGAAATAATGTTTGTTGTATTTTTTTAATTATGTTGTTTTCGAGTTAATATATTTAGAATTGAAAATTATATCTAAAATTATGATTATTATTAGTGTTATTTGATTTTGGAAATGTGTAAGCACATTCTTATTTAATTAACTCGGAATTGAAAACATATAAACTTATTATGAATTCAAATGCAGCGGCGCATGGAGCGGACCACCCCTAATAAAAACATATAAAAGGTGAATAAAACATGAATCATCTGTTTTGCAATTAACCTTTATGCCTCTGTAAGCTAGGCATGTTATTGATCAAATCTCTCCGCTTCACCAAAGGTATAGAATTCTGATAGTATGGTATCAAACTAAACATCTATAGCTTGATGACAGTATTTCACACTTCTGTTCTGTTCTGGTAGTTGATGATTTTGTTCATTGTGTGTACTTTTTAATTAACTGGGTCTCCACTCAATATGCCTAATTGGGCTACTTAGCAAACTGTGTCGAATGGGCTTTATAACATTTCAGTCCTCGTCATTTCAATAGAAAAGTATTTTCTAAATGACAGAAGCTAAATGATTTCTATTTTAAAAAGTTTACTTCTGTGGTTATCGCAAAAGAAAAAAAAGACACTTTCAAATGTAAAACCTTTAACCAGAAAAAAAGAGTAAGAACTACCTGAAGTCTTAACATAACATTACGTGCACAATTGTCCTCGTTTCTTCTAGAGTCTTTTAAATAAAAATCATGAAATATTTACAAAATAAGGAAGAATAAGAAAAGACATAGCGTATGGTTTGTTGTGCATGCATAGTCAGAGATTTCACCATGCATGCATGAGTGGACCCAAATACCCATCTTTGTCAAGCGAGAGGACCCAGTGTGCAGCACCGAGTTGACTCAGATATTCTCTCCGAGTCAAGAATATCATCTTTCACAACTTTCTTCGTTTTGTGCTGCCGTGCTTAATTTGTCCACTCATCATTTGGATTACATAGTTTACGTTTCTGCATTTCTAAAATATCATAAACAAAGGATTCTTGACTTTTCCTTAAGTTCAAAAAGAAATACAACATACGTGATTTTAGTTACCTTTATACATGAACAACGATGTGCGTTACCAGATTACTGATTTACGTCGGCGGTTGGTGTGCCGTCGGTTGTGGACCGAGGAGACAGGTCGGGAAGATTATGGTTAACCATCAATAATGGCCAAGGACGGTTTTGACTTCCCACACCTAGAAAGTCTCTTGTGAAGCCTCTCTCATCAACTTCCTTAATTTTGATATTATTCTCCGTTTGTTTGTTGTTGAGGATGGAAGAGGTCATTAGACCAAAACCAGTGCTATTGTTTGAGCTTGATGATGATCTCTTTGATCCCATTTGAGCCGCCTTCTGTAGCAATGCTGTGGCTGACATGGATGCTATTACTTGTCCACCGCTTTGATAGTAACTGTTCCGTGCTTCCGAAGAGAACAACGAAATATTACTAATTCCCTTCTTAGTGTCATGATCTTCTTGATCATTGGAGATTCCCCTTTGTAGAATGTTGTTGTTGCTGTTGTTTTCGTTGAGAAGCCACTGATGAGATGATTGTCCTTGTAAATGCCATAGATTTTGAAGCGAATCGGATGCACTACGAGGTGATGGCGATGATGAGGACGCGAAAATGTTGGCTGATAAGGGAAGCTGGTTGGTGAAGGATTGTCCCATGAAGCCGTTTATGCTGTTGCGATTGATATTGTAACCGGGTTGAGAAGATGTAGAGTTAAGTAGTCGTTGTTGATGGTTTGGTTTGCTATTTCCAAGGTTGACTTCTGCGTCTGAGGCATTTTTCAAATATTCGGCTGCGCCTGGTGGAACTGAGACGAATCTAGCACTCTCTTCAGCTAAAGCGTCACAAAACGCTCTATGTGTGATGAAACTATCTTTCCTGTTCCAATTCATTCGTCAAAGAAACAAAATCAATAACGTTATAGATGTGAGCAGAGATCTTGACTCGAAACTAAAAACTAATCACTCGGTTTGTATAGAGTTATTGAGACAAACCAGAGTGTTATACTTAAAAATGTATCGCTAAAGTACCTCGAAAATAGGGTACCACAGTCACATCTGTACTCTCTTGTACCACAAATCTTGCTATGAGCTTTCCAATCGGACATGACAGCATATTTTTTGGAACATTTGTCGCATTTCCACTTCTTTTCTCCATGTTTTCTGCTAAAATGCTTCTTGATTCCAGTTAAGTCCCCGAGGGCTCGAGCTGGGTCGTGGTGAACGCAACTTTTCTCGGGACAGATGTACACTTTCTTCTTCACTTGCTCCTTGTTCGTCCTTTGCTTTAGCTTCCATGGAAGGTTATGGCCTCTCCGGTGAAGCTGAAGGTTTTGGTCTCTCTTAAATCCTTTGTTGCAGATCTCGCATATGAATCGGTTCGTCGCCATGAGCGAGTTTGGCGATAGAGCGATGACTTCTGCATCTGGATCTGTATTTTTGTTTGTTTATAATATATATCAAGTTATAACCATGTACGAAAAAGAGAGGATGAAATCATTACAAGGAAAAAAGGGTCCAAAGTTGGAACAAGAATATTGTTCAAGATTGAAACACATAAAAATAAATATCAAGAAACGCATCGATAATGAATATATGAATAGTCCAAGATTTGGATTGACTGTACATGCCTGGATTTCCCGGGAGATTTCTCTTCCTTTTGTTTGAGTTTGAGGAGGTAGGATTAGGGTTAGGGTTAGGATTTGGGGTGATGTGTTCTTGGTGAAGGACATAGCTGGGGAATGAGAGGTGATGATGATCATCTGGCATCATCATGTTGGTTTAGTTGAGAGGAAAGAGAGAGGGAAATCAAAAGAGGAAGAGAGAGTTTCGAAGTAAGAAGACAAAACAGTTGGACAGAGAGGTCTACAGAAACACTCTTTAATTTGTCCCACAGTTCTCTACTAAATCAAGAAAAAATCTGAGAGCAAGAAGACAGAGAGAGATATGAAGAAGAAAACAAGTAAGAATGTAACTAATTATATATTTTCAATATGATATATAGAGAGACAATTTGAAGAATACTGAATACACCAAATTGGCAGAAACCTATTCTGTTTTATTTTGAAGCTTGGAATAATAAAATATTTAGTTTTGTAAGCTGACGACTATACGGTTGTTATATACACAAGAAGTTCAAATATTTTTTCTGTAAATTTATACAATATAAGCATATAAAAATCTTACCTCATATAATGGTAATTACTTTATAAATATATAGAAGTTTTTATTTCAAATTGACGAACATTCTTACACTAATTTTCTTAATATAAATTTGACAAGACTTTATATATGGGAGTAATTAGCAAACAAAAAAAAAGAAAAGAAACGACTTTATATATGAAAATGGAAGTACCATAAGATATTTCATTTGTTTGATGGGTTGAAAAATGGGATGGCCATTTTTTCCAAGAAAAGTTTCAAAAAAGGTTTTGTTTTCTTTTGGGGCCGTCGGTACAATTTTTAATAAATATAATTTTGTTTTATTATTTTGATAGTAAGCTTTTGGGCTGTTGCAAAGAGTCCTGTAGGATAAGACCAAAAAGAAAGCTGGCGAAGAGGGAATCTCTCTCTCTTCACACACGACTGTTCTCTCTTACAAGTCGGTCAGCGATAGACTCAAACTGGACCACTCTCCATCTCTAAATCTCTCTAATACTCTTTCACGTAACGTAAATATTAAATTTATAATTTACAAAAAATAATGATCACTTATACGAAGAATACGCCGTTATACTGTTATACATATTTATTATCTATTATGTTAAAACATAAATCCAGTATAAAAATAACATGTTCTACTGTATTATATTACGATTTATAATATTAATAATAATTGATCTATCTAAAATTTTATCTAAAATTTCATAAAAGATAATATAAATATTAATTTTTTTAGATTTAGTCATAAATAAAATTTTATATATTTAAAAATTTAATACAATACATCCACTTCCTTAATTAATTAAAAACAAAATAATAATTTAAAATAATAAATCTCACTTTTTAACTAAATAAAAACGAAAAATATATAATAGATATAAAATTAAATTATAAATACAATTAAATAATATAATAAATCAATTACTTTTATAAACCATACAATTAAATTTTAGTAAATATACACATAAAATAAAATAAAATTTAAACTAGTAAATATATACATTAACACAAAAATAAAATTTTATATTTTTAATCTGATATATATATATATACATATTATTCACATAATGAGACATATTGATATTTTCATAATAACAGATTCTTATTGTGTATTTTATTAAAATATATAAACTATTTAGACAATAAGAAAATGGTTTAAAAAGATTAATTAACTCATAATAATTATAAAATATTTTAAAATAATTAAAAGGTGATAAGTTTAATATGAGGATTATCATACTTAAAAATAATTAAAAGGAGATAAGTTTAATATATGTAAAAATAAAATTTAGTTGAAAAATATTGAAAATAAAAATTAATAGAATAGAAGAGATATGAACTCGGTAACTAAAACGAGAAAAAAATTGATTCGACTTTTATATTTGTTTATATTTTACTTTATTTAATTTTGGCTAAATCAAATCTTTTATCTTTATGAAAGAAAATATTAAAAATTAAAATAGGAAAATTATCACATACGCTGCATGGATTAAATCTGGTACAATATTTAAAACTACACCAAATATGATGACATGTATAACTGACCCTGAACTAAAATTCATAAGGCAAGGGATTTGTGCACCAGAATTTATAAATTATTAAGAGGCAGCAATTATCAATAAATTCTTCTTAGTATACAGGTTTGAGAACTTGATTCTTGGACATCCAAGTGACTTGTTCGAACCTAGCTACTGAATTTTTTTTTTTAACAGTGATAACAATTAAGAAAGATTCAATTCAAACAATATACTAAATTTCTTTCTTTTTTTTACAATATTAACGTCCTTTTAATATATAATAGGTTTTTTATAATCTAGACTATTGCACATGATTAGTTATTATTTTTAAATAATATTAATTTTCAGTTTATAAAATTTCAAAAAATTTTATAATCTAATTTATATTTAACAAAATGATTATTTTAAAATTTGAACCTTATCTTCAATCAATATATTTCTTAATATTAGTATCATAATCTCTCTTTTTGGTTTTAAATTTAGTCAAAATAACAAACATTCTAAATAGAAATCATGATTCATAACTAATTGTTTCTTAAAATATTGTGATTTTAGAAAAGTTTTCAACAAAAATGTGATCCATAAATTTTTGACCAAAAAAAATCAACATAAAGAAACTTGTTTTATATATATAAATATTACATTACTTGATATTTATTTTTCGTCTTTTATTTAAAATAAAGTGTTATTTGTTATTTTTATTAATCATTAATTTTATGATTAATTTAATGAAAAATATTTGATTAATAAAATTAATAGAAACAATACAGATTTAGTAATATGAAATTAAAATCTTTATAAATAACTTTTAGTTGTATGGCAACAGATTTAACAATAAAAATAAATAAATAGAAAAAACTGAGAAATTTTTTGGTGCTGACACATCAGCAAAAAACCTAAAAAATTCTTCTCCTTTAATATATAGTAGATAATATTAAATTATATAAGTCATTTAAGTAGAAATTTAACTGTTTTTATATTTTAATATTTTCTAATAATCTTTTTTCTTCCCTTTTTCTCAACTGAGTTAAGTGATTTTGAAATATTTTCATTTTCCATTGTTTATCCATATTTGCTAGAATAACTGCATTTCCCACTCTCTCATCCAAGTTTTATTTTCCTTCTTCTCTATTTCTGTATTTTTTCTTTTTCTAAAATGCATGTGTTAATTGTCTTCATACTTATGTCTTTTATAGAAACAAAATTCAGTATGTAATGATAAAATATTAAATGTAATTTAATAAAAAATTGCATTTAAAATTGTCATGTGGTTATTATTACATAAATTAATTAATTAAAAATATTTGAATAATAAAAGCTAATTTGTTCAACTAATTTGGGTAAGCCGCATTTCTTTATTATCGCACATGAACCACATTTTTCGTGTACATGCACAAGTCATATTTCTTTTCTTATTTATATGCTTATCAAAGATGCCGATTTTAAAAATGAAATTATGTGTATTTAATAATTTATTTTATATAATAATTAAAATTCAATTTTTTTACGAAGCCTTTAAAATACGAAGACATCTAATATTATATTATTATATATGTCATAATATTAGAATATATAAAAATCAGTTTAAATGTGATATAAGAAATAAATAAAAATAAATTAGCCAAAATAAAAGATAAATAAAAATAAAGAGTAGTAGCTCATGTTCATTTTTCATGTGATGATTTTTGTTAAGCTTATTATTTCATATATATTTTTAATCCAAACCTGACTAAATAATTTTTATTCAATAAATAATAAAAATTGAATACTTTTTTCTACCATTTCATGATAACTCTTCCAATTATCAATGATATTTTAATGAACTAACTAAAGTTTTCAATGACCATAGATAGAGTAATTTATTTTATTTAGAAATATTAACGTATTTATAATTATAACATTATTATTGTCTCAAAATTTTCCCGTAACACTTTTATTCTTATACCTTTTGCAGAAAAAAAAATCCAGTATAAAATAATATAAATTTAAATGCAATGCTATAAAAAGTGGAATAGAATATTGCATTGAAAACTTATGGTGTGATTATTATTATTATAGAAACTAATCAATAAAAAAATATTTGAATACTAAAAGCTCATTTGTTCTTGTCTCAAATTTTCCTGTTAAACTTTGATACTTACGCAATAAAGATCTAAATCAATTTCATTTTCTTAATAAAAGACTAATCATTTATAATTAAAAAACAGTTCCAGCATTATATGTGAATAAAACAAAACAAAATCAAATTTTCAAAAGAACAGAAACATTATATTTCATGCTTCAAATATCATTATCGATTTAATTTTATTAAAAGTATAAACAACAAAATTTATTATTATGATATAAAAAACAAAATAATATATAAAAAACATGCTTAACTGTGTACTACGCCCATTAATTTGCATGTAAGCTTAAGTATGCTGAATAAAACGCTGCAACATTCTTTTGTGATATTACGGAACTGGAATTTTTTTACTGCATCTACGCAATTTGGAATTTGCAGTGACCCTTTCACACATAATACTGGATTTAGCAACTTTCCTTCGTCTGACACTGGAGCAAGGTTTCCTTCTTCTGATATTGGAGCAAGCAAAAAATTGTTATTACTATTTGTATTTTGAGAAATCAATAATATCAATACCATCACTAACAAGGTTGATACACATATTTTTGCATCTTCTCACTCGTTGTTTTGTGTTTGTGTGATAATGTAATTTATTTTGTGATTTTTCTCTTGACATTCTTCCTCGTATTTATAAATTTTTTATGATTGTACCTTTTATAGAAAATGATAAAAATGAATTTTCTATTGATTTATTACATGCACGTGTTAATTGTTTTCGTACTTATACATTTTGTAGAAAACAAATACTGTATGTAATAATATAAATTTAAATATAATGCTATAAAAGGTGGAATATAATATTGCATTGACAACTTATCGTGTGGTTATTATTATCGAAACTAGTCAATAAAATATTATTTGAATAACAAAAGCTCAGTTGTTCATATAATTTAGGTAAGGCACATTTCTTTACTTATCGCACATGAACCACATTTTTTGTTTACATGTGTAATTTATATTTATTTTCTTATTTATATATATATCAAAGATACCAATTTTATGAATAAAATTATGTGTATTTAATAGTATATAATCATTAAAATTCAAGATTTTTTATTAAGACTTTAAAATACCAAGACATGTAATATTATATTATACATATGTGTCATAAAATTAGATTATATAAAAATCAGTTTAAATGTGATCTAAGAAATAAATAAATAAAAATTAGCCAAAATTTAAAATAAATAAAAAATAAAGAGTAGTAACTCTTGTTTATTTCTCATGTGACAATTTTTGTTAAGCTTTTTGTTTCATCTATATTTGTAGTCAAAACCTGATTAAATAATTTTTAATCGATAAATAAAAAATATTGTATACTTATTTCTACTATTTCATGATAAATCTTCCAATTATCAATGAAAATTTAATGGAATAACTAAAGTTTTCGATGACCATTGGTAGAATCATTAATTTTATTTACAAATATTAATGTATTTATAATTATAACATTATTCTTGTCTCAAAATTTTCCCGTTAAACATTGATACTTACACAATAAAGATATAAAGCAATTTAATTTTCTTAGTAAAAGACGAATCATTTATAATTAAAAAACAGTTCCAGCATTATATGTGGATAAAACAAAAAAAAACAAAAAATCCAATTTTCAAAAGAACCCAAACATTATATTTCATGGTTTAAATATCATTATATTTAATTTTATTAAAAGTATAAACAACATAATTTATTATTATGATATAAAAAAACAAAAAAACAAATAAAAATATGCTTAACTGTGTACTATGCCCATTAACTTGCATGTAAGCTGAAGCATAATATGAACAAAAAAAAACGCATAGGAAACAACATTCCAAAACAATGTCTTGAGGTACTGAGTAGAATGGTGCAACATTATTTTGTTATATTACGGAACTGTAATTTTTTCACTGCATCTACGCAATTTGGAATTTGCAGTGCACCTTTCACACATAACACTTGATTTAGCAGCTTTCCTTCGTCTGACACTGGAGTAAGGTTTCCTTCGTCGAACACTGGAGCAAGGTTTCCTTCGTCTGATATTGGAGCAAGCGAAAAATCGTTATTACCATTTATATTTTGAGAAATCGATAGTATCATTACCATCACTTAAAAGTTGATACACATATTTTTTGGATGCTCTCACTCATTGTTTTGTGTTTGTGTAATAAACTAATCTATTTTTGTGATTTTCTTTTGACATTCTTCCTGGTATTTATAAATATTTATGATTGTACCTTTTATAGAAAATGATAAATAATGAATTTTTTTATTGATTTATTACATGCATGTGTTAATTTTTTTAATACTTATACCTTTTGTAGAAAACAAAATACAGTATGTGATAATATAAATTTAAATATAATGCTATAAAAAGTGGAATATAATATTGCATTGACAACTTATGGTGTGGTTATTATTATAGAAATTAATCAATAAAAAATATTTGAATAATAAAAGCTCATTTGTTCAGTTAATTTGGGTGAGCCGTATTTCTTTTCTTATCGCACATGAACCACATTTTTCGTTTACATGTATAAGTTATATTTCTTTTCTTATTTATATATTTACCAAGATACCGATTTTTGGAATAAAATTATGTGTTTTTAATAGTATATAATCATTAAAATTCACGATTTTTTTATTAAGACTTCAAAAAACCAAGACATGTAATAATATATTATTATATATGTGATATAAAATTAGAATATAAAAATCAGTTTAAATTTGATATAAGAAATGGAAAATTAAATAAGCCAAAATTTAAAATAAATAAAAATAAAGAGTAGTTGCTCATATTAATTTTTCATGTAACGATATTTGTTAAGCTTATTATTTCATCTATATTTGTAATCCAAACCTGATTAAATAATTTTTCTTGGATAAATAATAAAAATTGTATACTTTTTTCTACCCTTTCATGATAAATCTTCCAGTTATGAAGTAACTAAAGTTTTCGATGACCATTGATAGAGTCAATTATTTTATTTAATATTAATGTATTTATAATTATAAAATTATTATTGTCTCATATTTCCCTTTATACTTTGATACTCATGCAATAAAGATCTAAAGCAATTTAATTTTTCTTAGTAAAATACTAATCATTTATAATTAAAAAACATACCAGCATTATATGTGGATAACACAAAAAGAAAAAATTTCAAAAGAACCCAAACATTATATTTCACGCTTCAAAGATCATTATATATTTAAGTTTATTAAATTTATTAAACAAAATAATTTATTATTATGTTAAAAAAAAACAAAAACAAAAAATAAAAAATATGCTTAACCGTGTATTTGCATGTAAGCTTAAGCATAATATGAACAACAAACCGCATAGGAAACAACATTCCAAAACAATTTCTTGAGGTACTGAGTAGAACGGTGCAACATTCTTTTGTGATAATTACGGAACTGGAATTTTTTCACTGCATCTACGCAATTTGGAATTTGCAGTGCATCTTTCACACATAACACTGGATTTAGCAGCTTTCCTTCGTGAGACACTGGAGCTAGGTTTCCTTCGTCTGATATTAGAGCAAGCGAAAAATCGTTATTACCGTTTGTATTTTGAGAAATCGATAGTATCACTACCATCACGAACAAGGTTGATATACATATTTTTTGCATGCTCTCACTCGTTGTTTTGTGTTTTTGTAATAATGTAATTTATTTTGTATTTTTCTCTTGAAAATCTTCATGGTATTTATAAATATTTTATGATTGTACCTTTTATAGAAAATGATAAATAATGAATTCTCTATTGATTTATTACAAGCATGTGTTAATTGTTTTAATACTTATACCTTTTGTAGAAAACAAAATACAGTATGTAATAATATAAATTTCAATATAATGCTTTAAAAAGTGGAATAGAATATTGCATTGACAACTTATGGGGTGGTTATTATTATAGAAATTAATCAATAAAAAAGTATTTGAACAATAAAAGCTCATTTTTTCAGTTAATTTGGGTAAGCCTTATTTCTTTACTTATCGCACAAGAACCACATTTTTCGTTTACATGCATAAGTTAAATTTTTTTTCTTATTTATATATTTACCAAAGATACCGATTTTTGGAATAAACTTATGTGTATTTAATAGTATATAATCATTAAAATTCACGGTTTTTTATTAAGACTTCAAAAAATCAAGACATGTAATAATATATTATTATATATATTATAAAATTAGAATATAAAAATCAGTTTAAAGTTGATATAAGAAATGGAAAATTAAATTAGCCAAAATTTAAAATAAATAAAAATAAATAGTAGTAGCTCATATTCATTTTTCATGTAACGATATTTGTTAAGCTTATTATTTCATATATATATTTGTAATCCAAACCTGATTAAATAATTTTTATTGGATAAATAATAAAAATTGTATACTTTTTTCTACCATTTCATGATAAATCTTCCAATTATGAAGTAACTAAAGTTTTCGATGACCATTGATAGAGTCATTTATTTTATTTAATATTAATGTATTTATAATTATAACATTATTATTGTCTAATATTTCCCTTTATACTTTGATACTCATGCAATAAAGATCTAAAGCAATTTAATTTTCTTAGTAAAATACTAATCATTTATAATTAAAAAACATACCAGCATTATATGTGGATAACACAAAAAAAAAATTTCAAAAGAACCCAAACATTATATTTCATGCTTCAAAGATCATTATATATATTTAATTTTATTAAACTTATAAAATAAAACAATTTATTATTATGATAAAAATAAACAAAAAATATGCTTAACCCTGTATTACCTTCACTAACTTGCATGTAAGCTTAAGTATAATATGAACAACTAAACGCATAGGAAACAACATTCCAAAACAATGTCTTGAGGTACTGAGTAGAACGGTGCAACATTCTTTTGTGATA
>ASZH01045266.1:0-16761 GCA_000411075.1 Sisymbrium irio | reverse complement strand
CTTCTATAGCGCCACCGCCGGTGTTGTTTAATTTGGCTCCGTTTTAGGTTTAGATCTGTTGTTTTTTCAGTTTCAATTGAGAAGTTCACGGTGTGGAAGGTGGTGCTGGGTCGAAGGCGTTTGTAAATCCTGAGTTTGTCTGAAGGTTTTATGCCTCTGTGTTAGTCTCGCTGGTTCTGATTGGTCATCGTTTCAACCCTGGCTGTTTTGCATTTTTGACTGCTCAGATCTAGATATGTTCTAAATCCAGAAGATTGGTTTCTGCGATGATTCTTGGGTTTGGTTTTAGCTACTCTTTCTTGTACTTCTCTTGTTTCGGTGAAAGGGTTGAAAGAATTGAAAAATCTTAGTTTTTTTTTTTTTTTGTCTTTCATAAGTTTTTAGTGTGGGTAGCTATTTGGTTCACATCCATGGATTTGCTACCTGTTCTCTTGTAAAGATCCAGTGGGCTCACTTGTGTTACGATATAGTGGACTGATGTAAGTACCGGCGTGTTGCTAAGCGTTCTTTGAGGTTCCACCAGATGTATGTTTTGGCTCTTTAGATAGGAGGTTTCTTCAGGTCATCTATCAAGTATTCATTCAAGTTTCTTCGACCTTTGTTCTATCCGTGTGTGTGTTTGGAGTTCGGTTTTGTTCCTTTTTTTCGGTTTGCTTAACTCAGCACTTCTGCCACAGCTTCAAAGACTAGTCAATTCAACTTTGTTTGAGTATTTTCTTTCATAGTGTCCCTGTAGTTTTTATGTATCCGGGACTCATTTCCGATTGTTTCATGTTAGTTTGGTTCCCTTGTTTGGGCTTTCTATCTCTGGAAGGACTGCGTTCTTTACCGGCTTTATGGCTTGTAAATTTATGCATTGTAACTCTGATACATTATCTTAATTAATCCAATAGATGACAAAAAATAGAGGAACTCTATTTCATCCTCGATAAATAGAATTGAATTTTTTTATTTACAAGTTAGTCTTTAATAATATAAATAATTAAAATTTATTAATAATAGTTTATTTTAATTTCTAACTTTTATATATAACCAAAATGAATGAAAAAATATTGTTTCATTTTTATTTTAAAGTTAAAATTTTTTATTTGTAAAATAATTCTTTGAGTTTTATGTATAACACTTAAATATATGTAATATAAGTTAATTAATATCATAATTTTATAAAAATGTTGTTAAAATTAAATATATGGGTTACTTTGCAACTATTGTGAATAAAAGATACTATAAATTAAAAATAGAATATATTTAGAATACTTTTTTAGAGGAAAAAATAAGGAAATACATTGGGAAAAAACTCACCTCTATCATAGAGTTTCTCTATTGTAGAAAAACAAATAGTATAATACATTGGAGATGATCTTTATTTTGAAGAGATACATACTTTTTTTTTGCACATCAAGGGATACATGCTATACATTCATTATGGTCTGAATGAGTATTATTATACACCTCAATTTATTTTAAAAATAACAATGAGCTAATTACTATTTCCATGTATACTCTAACTTGGGCATTTTTTTGCCATGTGTGAAGTAAATTCCATCATCTTTTGCATCCCAGAAGTTCTTTTTACCATAGTGGACTATGAGACCACCACCTACGTATCCTTGGAATCCTGCATGGAACTTGAAATTAGGCCCTTGCCATAAGTCACAGAAGAATTCTGTTATTATAACACTATCATGAAAACTGAATTGGTAGGTTTCTCCAGGCCGCAAAAAGTGGAAGCCTAGATCGTCGTCATTTGATATACAATTGATCTTCAAGACATTGTTTCGACTAAGAGAGTTTTTGAAGTGTACGGAATTTTTCTCGTTCCACTTTGCGTTACTCAATCCTATGCAAAATCCAATCACGAGCAGAAAACACGAGAGACGAATCATGGTTTTAATTGGTTGTTAGAAATGACTTTCGTTAATACTTCTTTTGAATTTAGAGGGACAATTCCTTATATATAATGGTGTTATATAGCTAATCATTCAGTTTTTGACTATTTTAAAACATATTTGTTTTGACTAATACTACGAATTCGTTCATAGTTTTTACTATTTTTGTGTTCTTACGCTTTTATCTGTTTTGGATCTAACAGTGACGATTTTGATAATTTAGAAGGACGATTCCTTATATACTATATAACCATTCAGTTTTTGACTATTTTAGAACATTTCCTTTGACTAATATCACAAATTTGTTAATAGTTTTACTATTTTTCGTGTCCTTATAGCCTTTACCTGTTTTGCATCTTATTAAACAGTTTTAATGTTTAGCTTTGACATTTGTTCCATAATCAGATTTAATTCTGATAATATTTGAATAGTGAACCAATATTAAAAACTTGAAAAGAAATTCAGATTGAAATTGGAAAAAAAAAAATAATATAACATACCCTTTTGTTTTTTCTAAATAGTATTCTTTTGGAAATGCACGAAAAGAGAAATATAACTGTTCGAGAGGATTTTGTCGGATAATCTTATGTATTCAGTTTATGCTTCAGCTGGGGGTTAACCTTTGGTTGGAATAATAGGCAACCGGGGGTAAGCATGCGTTTGCTTGAAATAAGGAGCTGCTTCGTCTGAGGGTACGCCAAGCTGATTTCTTAGGGTCGTTTTTGCTAATCCATGCCATGCACACAAGGAGTTCTCTCATGAAGGCATTCTAATGCTAAATTGGATATTGATTATTGACCAACTAAGAGAAGTAAGTATAGGTTCTGGTTTAGAAGCTATGTCCAAAGATCGGAATTTCATTTTGTTTATACGTGCTTCCCATGTATTCGGGAAATCAGAAAAGTGGGTTTGGAACTCTCTTTTTTCTCTCATCCTTTTTCAAAAAGATATAGAATAAGTAATAGAAAACTAAATGTGTAGATTTGGTTTGATAAATTGAAACTTATATTTAATTAGTATGAATACAAAAATGTTGTTATATAAGAAAGATTGAGATGATATAAAATATGATTTTCATAGTAAAATAGATAAATAATTTGAGTGATACTATACAATTTTTTTTGGATAAACATAATTCTTATAAATGACTAAACCCAATTAAATTTTAACTTGGAAGTTATAATGATATATAGATATAATAATAGCATATTTTTATAATGAATATATAGAAATGTGGAAATGGCATATATTCTATTTTTTAGATAAATAAGAAATTTTAATTGAGTTTTAAAAAAATTTGTGGCGACATGACACATATGTAATAAACATTTAAAAGTAAAAAAATTTAAAATTTCTTTTTTTTTCAAATAATATATAAAGGATTAGTTTTTCCCAATATGGTTATTAGGAAAATTGACCCCTTTTTTTACGGCATTTACTTTTTTTTTCTGCAGTTTTTAACTATTCTTTAACAGTTTTTCTTTCTTTCTTTAACCCTTACAAAGTACAAGCCCAGTGCCATGTTAGGTTATCAATCGGATCCACTATATACTATTGTATAATATTGTTTCTCTTCTTCGCTTGGGTATAGACATGACCATTAACAGTGTTCTCATTATTCATAAGTTATAATTAGTGACGACCTTTCATGTCTGATTCAAGTACTTTTCGTATAGTAATTGTTAATGGTGAACTTATTAGTTAACTGAGTCAAACTAAGCGAAATTAATACTTATGTAACAATTAACAAATATGAGGTCCACGAACATTAAAGTGTAGGTCATGCGTCTTATTTGTTTTCTCCCAAAAGGAAGGAGCCAAAAGCATCGGCTCAAGTGGAGACCAGTAACCATACACATTCACACATTTTCTTACAAGAAAAGATAAGATAATGTAATTTTCTGCCACGTGGCCTTATCATAGTGGTCCGTATCGATAAGGGTGTCAACACCTTTCCTTAATCCTGTGGCAGTAAACGACGTTATCATAAAATCTGGACCCTTTGATCAATAGGGCGCTTTGCCTCTACCGGTTCTCACTATATATAGATGACTAAAGCAATAGACAAGCCAGTAAGTAAGAGAAAAGAGAAAAAGAAGAAGAAGAAGAAGAAGTAGTAATGGCTTCCTCTATGCTCTCCTCCACCGCTGTGGTTGCCTCACCGGCTCAAGCCACCATGGTCGCTCCATTCACCGGCTTGAAGTCATCCGCTGGATTCCCAGTCACCCGCAAGGCCAACAACGACATTACTTCCATCGCAAGCAACGGAGGAAGAGTTAGCTGCATGAAGGTAAATGTCCACTGGAGTTCACTGTAGGCCTGTCTTTTATTACATGCAACTGATGCATTCGAACATGAATCCAATTCAAAAGTACATATAACTTACATAACTTGGATCGACAAAATGTTCAAACAATATATACAAAATAGAATTAATATTTATTCATTCGAAATGGGATTTATAGGTGTGGCCACCAGTTGGAAAGAAGAAGTTTGAGACCCTCTCTTACCTTCCTGACCTTACCGATGTTGAATTGGGAAAGGAGGTTGACTACCTTCTCCGCAACAAGTGGATTCCCTGTGTTGAATTCGAGTTGGAGGTAATTAAAAACGAATGCTTTCTTTTTCTTTATCTAAACATCCTTTATTACACCATGTGAATCCTTATTTGAATGGTTTTCATATGTTTATAGCACGGATTTGTCTACCGTGAGCACGGAAGCACACCCGGATACTACGATGGACGTTACTGGACAATGTGGAAGCTTCCCTTGTTCGGATGCACTGACTCTGCTCAAGTGTTGAAGGAAGTGCAGGAGTGCAAGAAGGAGTACCCCAACGCCTTCATCAGGATCATCGGATTCGACAACAACCGTCAAGTCCAGTGCATCAGTTTCATCGCCTACAAGCCACCAAGCTTCACCAACGCTTAATTTGCTTTCTAAAACATTCATATAATAATCTCTACTCATTTCATTTCCAATTGTCTGCTTTTTTCTCTTTGGATTTCTGTTTCTGAGACATTTTCTATCGGATTGTAATGTCTGATTTATGAACATGTAATTGTTATATTGCTTCTTCTTCTTGGTTATTTTCCGATGGTTATTAGGTTTTCATTTTCATTAGGATAAGAAAACAGTCCAAGTAAATTTACAAAATGCGTTAGATAGTGTTAGTAAATATTTTTTAGAGTAGGATACAAAACGTAGCTTTCATATTAAGTTAACTAGTTCATCAAAGATTCTAATAAGAATCATTGTATCATTTTATAGTCACACTCACACAATATATCACTATCAACTGCGGGTTTATATCTACTATAAGATAGATAATAATGACATATAGATCTCCAGTCATAATTTGTTGATTGTTTTGGAGGGAAAAGTAATTAACTAAAATTTTCTACCTATTCTATAATATCAAGGTAATTTCCTTAAGAAAAACTTATGCATGTACATTTTACTCACAGTCATAGTTATTACTTATTCGTTAATCCCTGGACGGAAAGGAGGGTCCACTTGAAATATGTGATAGACACATTTGTGGACGGTGCATAAGATAGGCTTGTGGATAAGAGTGTAAATTTCCTTCTATAATTTCCAAACGTGTTTTTTTTGTAACAAATATAATTTTCGTAATGATAGTTAGTATCCATGTGAATCGTGTGTTATATATATCTTCTATTTTTGTTAAACTTACAGGCTTTAGGTTTAAACTTTAAAGATATATACATCATATAAACTGAAATAAAACATTGTTAGCTAGCATAGCAAATGCGAACTAATTAAACCATTTACAGAAAAAAATATTAAAATTCGAAAGTAACCAAAATGAAAACTCATTTAGGCATTCAAAATATATTTTTCTTCTTTTTTTTTGTTCGCCTTTTAATTCTGCACTCTTAAATTGAATAGCCATAATCGTTCGAAATTTGTTGGCTTAAAAATGTATGGTGTTGCGATAGAAACAGTCCAAAGATATGAAATGAATTTTAAAAAATTCCAATAAGATATATATTAAAGTAGTAAAAAGAATTTATACTTTTAAAATATATTTTTTTGGTTCCTAGTGAATGCATAGAAATGCTCAATTTACCCAAAAGATTGGAGATAAAACAAAACAATTCAAATTGACTCATTGAGGCCACAAAAAAAGGGGGAATCGATTCAATTAAAAACAGGCAAAATATGAATTTGGGCTCTTATATTAAATAGGGAAAATATGCAGGCTTATAACATTAAACCTCACTTCTTTGGGTATTGAATTACCGGCCGAATGTATTTTTGTTATAAAGCGATTGGATGAAGTAGTACATATTCAAACAAAGACCCAACTAAAAAGAGAAAATAAAAAGTTTTTTTTTTCTTGGGAGGAAAACAAAGCTTAGTTGATCATTATACAGCTCTACTTCAGTAAAATTTGGATATCCAATATATGAATTGCATACTATCTTATAATGCATCCCATTTACCAGACAAGTTGGTCCGAAGAGTTACCGATGCCAAGATAATAGCCCTAGTATCTGATGAACTTTTACATCTTCAATTGTTCGCTTTTGTCTCGTATTTATAATTAGCGATAAATCTAAGAATAATTAAATAAATGAGGGATGAAGATTTTTGATATACTTTTTAATCCACTTCTATTCTTTTTTTTTTCTTACAACATTCCACTTCTATTCCCATTATAAATTCTATATATAGGAGTAAAATATATTTTTCGAACTCAATTATATTTATATCACATGCATTCTTAGTTGGACGACTTACATTACGTGTGATCTACTCAGTGCTCTGCAAGTTATGCGCAATTGGGAGCTTGAGCAGTTTTTTCCTTTACCTTTGGTATCTTTGTGTACAAAGTCTTGAAACAAATGAAAATGATGAGCAAATACATATTTGTTATGGATCTTGGATTGGTGATGGTTTGATTCCGCATCACAAACAGAGTCAAAGTTGATATTGTTACTCAAAAATTGAAATTGAAACTTTTTCTTGGGAATTTGACATATTTTATCAACAGAGTCAAAGTTATGGTAAAAAAAATACTGAAATACGTAATTAATGAATTAATTATAATGATACTGAATACTAAAATCCCTAAAGAGATACTGTGATCGATAACTCAATTCATTTTACAATATCTTCTATGATCTTCAGAATTGTCCAACAAAATCCTTTCAACGATAATCTATATATATAGTAGCACACTAGCACCAACCCAAAAATAAACTGTAACAAAACCTTTGATTTGAATGTTTAGTTAAATGGACCAATTCTCACCGCTCATCACCGCGTCATAACGCCACCACCATTCCCACCCGAACGCAAACGCAAACCAGGTCCATTCCTCTTCATAAGTTAACGTTTGCGGCCACTCTTCAAGAAAGCCTGAGACATGCATTTCCGTCTTTGCTTCCATATTCTCCACGGCGCCATCATCATTCTTCTCCTTCTCTTTTTCAACAACCCTAAGTTCCCTAACAATAACATTATGTTGATCATTTTGCGTATCTTCATTCTTTCTCATCGACTTCATCATCATCATCGATTTCTTATGTTTAGGCAGAGATTTCATGGTCTCTTTGTGAACGTTCATACGAGCTTTTGCAGTCATTCTCGCGTACTTGGAGTGATCCCTTCCTTCTCCTCTTCTCGATTTATTTCTCTCTTTACCTTCATACACCGAGCTTACTCGAGCTTTCTTCATAGAATCCACGCGCATTCATACATTTTTAACATTTGTGTTTTATAACTTTAAATAATGAGGTAAGACTTAATTTTTTTCGTTTACAAACCGCGTATTCGAGTGTGTCAACATAGATGCATTAGTTGTTGTGCGTACACGTATGAAGTCTTTCAACGACTTTAAACCTTTTTTTTCTTTCCATAAGATCTCCAAAAACTTTAATGATGAGAGCAATGAATCGAACACAAAAATAGGGAGAATAATAAGAAAAGCAATCAATAAGAGCGAAGAATCGAACACAATTTTCAACAGAAAGAAAGAACCAAACTGTTCCTCAAAAAAAAATAGAAAAGAAAAAGAAAAAGAAAACACAAAAGATCAGAGCTATTGGATGAAAAGAGGGTAAACGTGAATCTTTTGTGATAAATAAAAATCAAGCATTAGTTAATGGTGCTCGAGCGTTACCATGCATTCTATAGAAATGGGGCCTACATTTGCCAATGTGACACTATCGTTTGACTCTTTTTCAAGGTGTATAGGTCAAAAACTAATTGAACTAATTCCAAAAAGAAAATCGTATCTAACCGTTTCCTCACTAATCAAAGAGAAAAGTTATGATAATTTTTTTGGTCAAGGACAATTCTCTAAAACAGATCATTTACTAGTTTTTGTGACAAAAATTTACACTTCTAGGGAAAAATAGTCAGAATAACATAAGTAACATTCACTAAACGATTAAATTACTAATTTACCTTTTTATTTACATCAAAACTTCCTAAAATACACCATATAAATTGCGAAACTCCATTGTCGCCATAAAAAAATGAATGTTGATTTTATAATAAGTTTCAGTAAAAAAATTTTAAATACCAACAAATATGACATACAATCGAAAATTTGTTTTTTGAAATGATTTACAATAAGAACTTCCTAAATACTCACAATTGCTTCCTAAATGTTTCTTAAATTATTAACAATTGTGACATTAACAATCAAAACTTTATTTTTTAGAAATAGTTTTCAATAAGATTTAAGGTAAATACCAACAATGGCTTCTTAAAACGTTCATGAATATATCAAAAACTGACACACCAACAATCAAAGTTTTGAAAAAAGATTCTCGTAATCATTTCCTAAACACAATTTTCTTAAATAATAACAAAACTCAGATTCAAAATAAAAGCATAATTGATTAACTAACAACCAAAAATTGTTTCTTTTTGTAAGACATGTAAATAGTAACTACTAACGATGGCTTCTTAAGGCTTTCCTGAAAATTCCAAAAACTGACACAACAATCAAAGTTTTGAGAAAAATCATTCTTCGCCTTGGAAGTGTATAGATAATTCATATCAAATAAAAATATTTAAAGATGTCAAAATATAATAGTATATAATATAAATTAAATACATTATATTTCAAAATTTATAATATTTATTTTATCAAAACGCAAACTCCAACTACACCGAAATGATCTTATAAACTGAATCGAGCTTAGACAAAATAGAATTTGGTTAATATTCAACGAAAGTGAATTACCCAAAAAAACAAAATATACATCATCAAGGACAAGGAACATTCCAAGAGTCGTTAGTATGGTAAGAATTTGTAAAGCTACTTAGCTACCTCTTAGCTATATGGGAAGAATTGGAGAAGTATCAAACTCATTACCAAGGATTCCGTTTGGTGGATCTTCTGATTTGATCGAAGAGTCTTTTTTGCCGCGTTCTAGAGATGTTGCTTCGAATATTCCAAACCCTAATACTAAGCAACAGACAATGAAACCTGGAAGTGAAAAATCCATCTCGTAAGCAATCTCCATGACGATTATGCAAGCTCCTGCTACCATTAAATGCCTCGGGGAAGAAAACACCATATGCAATCTGCAGAAAGAAACAAACATATGTAAGCATATAAATACTCTGTTTGCGTGTGTAAAGAACTAAAGAATAATAAAAGAGAAAGGTTTCAAGGAAACCTCTCTTCTGCGATATTGTCAACGTAGAATATAAGAATGATCCCGAAAACAATGGTGCTAAAGAAAGCCCACGCAGAAAATGGCAACTCTACAGTTTTCCCAGACGACGACCCCTGAATTAAAAGAGTTTGATATTAGTGAACAGAACAAGATAACATCATTCATTCTCATTGTAAAACAAGTTTACTTACTATGACAAGGTCCCACATGGCCAAAGGAAATAGGAAACAGGTTGCAGAAGTAATGGTTATCGCATGCAGTCGTTTCTTTTGCTGGTTCTGTGTAAAAACGGAGAGTTGGTTATTCGCAAGAAACATGTGGAATACAGAGAAGCTCAGAGTAAATACCTTGAGAGAAACACGTCGCGCAATAACTCGCCTTAATGCTGATAAGATTCCAGCAAAAACGGGTATCATCATTCCCATCAGCCCTAGTGCTTGCTCTGTTACTACTTCTTCTTCTTCTTTGGTGTCAGTACTATCTTTTGATGGTGCTTTGTTGTTAAGTTGAACAAACCAAGGTGTAAAGTATCCAAAGACAGCTTAAAATACAACAAGATAGACCAACGTGTAAACTATCCAAAGACAGCTTAAAATACAACAAGATAGAGCAAGAGAGAACGAGAGAGTGAGATAAACTATTGTAGACAAAAGGGAAGGAATTTGCATAAAAGGATATAAAACGGGGACAGAGATGATGTCGCCCATCCTTGAGACAAGAAAAAAAGAGCTACCAGCATTGCGACAAGGCCACCTACCTGACATGATTAGGAAATATGAGAGAAATTTTGTCCTAGTCCTCTGATAATTATCATTGTTTATATACAAGCACTAACTTGATTTTTCACTTATGATATAATGTAAACAATATAAGTGCATGGATAAGCCAGAAGAAACATCATAAAACTCTAAAAACTATTGCACATGTTAAAGCTTTTATAGTTCTTAAGTGAGACAAGTGCGCTGATGCATGCCAATGGTATAAACAACATAACAATACGGGTAAACCCTATGTAAACTATACTAATTAGCTGGTTACATTGACTAGTGGTGATGATATGTTTGTGGAAACTGTTACAATAGATATATTCAGATGAATACCTTTTTCCACACATGGCCTCTTCGTCCATATAATACTCCAGAAAGCACCCCAAGAACAGCACCGGAGTACTCTGACAAGATAGCTCTGCCAATATTATACAAAGATAATTAGCAAGGAGAATCACATTTTCAACGATGATAATAATTTTTTTTATCAAATGTTAGAAAATGGAGTTTGATAAGCAGATTGCTGAAAGAAAGGATAAGGAGAATATTGTAACTCTAGGATTTCAGTACGTATTGAATCAAACTGCTTAAGTAGGTCAATCTTTGCTCAGAGGGAAATTTCAACTTCCCTAGCAGCCAAAATCTATGAAAGATCCTAGGATAACAAGACCGACAAGCCAAATTCGAGAATTTGTGGCAACTCTTGAATACCTAAGGGGTCCACAAGACTTGAGACCTTTTCCCCACAAGATGAAGTATAGAGCTGTGATGACACCATTGATAAGAGAAGGTACAATCTGAAAGAAACAAAAGACGTCTCAGAAAATTAGTAAGAGAAACGGGATAATCTAGTCCAAACTCTCCCAAATCTATACATATCAAACTAAATAAAGCTCAAGTAAAAACCTGTTGATTGGAAAGTGCCCTTCCTTTCCATGGTTTCTGAAGTATCAAGAAGATGATGGATGCCGGCACAAGACAGCAGAAGAGAAAGAGAACAACAGGCGCTCCTGTCTGACTCAAGTAGCGGTACATAGAATACACTGACCATATCCTAAAAAAGTTCCCAATGAGATGGATTATCTGGAAAGGTGTATGCCTGCAAATAACGAAGGAAACCACATGACTGTGAATTAGAAAAAGACAAAAAAAAAAAAAACTTTAATCCAACGCCTAAGCAAGGACAGATGAAAAAAACTACAAGAATTAGAAGTTAATTATCTAACTAACCCTCAAGATTGCAGTGGCCATAGCATAGTACCAAATCAGAGACTATTATCAACCATACAATCTTGAACTTCTTTTCACAAGGAACTTCTGTACAGTTTAATCTAGGGATATAAGATGTTAAATCAGTGATTCAAGTTAATAATCTTAAATACAATCCATAGACTGACGACTTAAATCAGTGATTTCAACATAATTGTGCATACCATAATTAGAAGTTAATTATCTAACCCTCAAGATTGCAGTGGCCATACCAAATCAGAGACTATTAGCTATACAATCTTGAACTTCTTTTCACAAGGAGCTTCTGTACTATTAACAAAGATTCCATAGATTTGAACACAGCTTAATCTACGGGAATATAACAAACTCAAAATCAGCGATTCAACCTAATTATGTTAAATCCAAGCCATAGACTGACGGCGACTTAAAATCAGTAATTTCAACCTAATTGTGTTGTTGCTGCATTAACTTCACCAAAATCGAGGAAATGCAGTTTCGAATGTTAACATTTGATCGCAATTTCATCGGAGCAAGAAGAAATTGCGTCTCGAAGTTTCAATTTCTACACGATCAAATTAGCAAAGAAGCGAAGCACACCTGAGGGGAAAAAAAAGAGAAATTAGAATCGAAAGATACCTGAAATGTGGAGATCCTCGATCGTCGGAGATTTGCTTCGGCGACATCATTAGCCTAACTTGCAGAAGTCACGAAGTGCTTAAATCCAGTAAACAGATTACGCAATAGTGTTAAGTCTATAATCCTTCAACTAAGAGCTCGAGCTCAGAATCTAATAAATGCTGTGACTGAAGAAGAGTTTGCGTCTTCTTCGTTAGAGAATCCAAGGTCCCGAAGTCGAGCAATGATCTATCGAGATCGAGAGAGAGAGAGAGAAACATAATTTGCTATTGGGCCTGCATAAAGCCCATTCCAATGTACCCGGAACGGCTAGATTTCAATTCGGTTTAATTAAATTTCGGTTTCGTTTGATGCAGTTTGGGCCTCTTCGTTTGCTCGTAAAGTCTATCCGGATAGAACTGAGTTTTCATGTTCGTTTGGAGCCCCAGATAGTTAATAAGCAAAATTTTGACATCATCTGGATCGATTAAATTGGATTATCTGGATGGAGATGAAGATGACCAAAATTAGTAAATGACAAATACTCTTATTATCTAAATAATAAAAGATAAATATTCCCAAAATATTATATATTTTCACTAAATAAAAAAACCATGATCTTTCGCTAAAGTACAAAATTATATTTTTTTTGCAAAAACCACAAAATAAAATTTTCCGCCAAAATCGAAAACTTAAGTTTACCCACCAAAACCACAAAATCGAGTTTACTCGCCAAAACCGCAAAACCATAGTTTCCCGCCAAAACAACAAAATCAAGTTTTTTTTGTCAAAACCGCAAAACCATATTTTTCCACCAAAACCATATTTTCCCGCCAAAACTGCAAAATCAAGTTTTTCTGTCAAAACAGCAAAACCATATTTTCCCGCCAAAACCGCAAAATAGAGTTTTCCGTCAAAACCACAAAATCGAGTTTTTCCGCCAAAATCGCAAAAACGAGTTCTCCCGCCAAAAACGCAAAATTGAGTATTCCCGCAAAAAATGCAAAATTGAGTTTTTCCGCAAACACCGCAAAATCGAGTTTTTCCGCCAAAACCGCAAAATTGAGTTTTCCTTCAAAACCGCAAAATCGAGTTTTTCCGCCAAAAAATCGAGTTTTTCCGCAATAAGTGCAAAATCTAATTTTTCCGTCTAAATCTCAAAATTGAGTTTTTTCGTCAAAACCGCAAAATCGAGTTTTCCTACAAAAACCGCAAAATCGAGTTTTTCCGCCATAACCACAAAATCGAGTTTTTCTGCCAAAACCGCAAAATCAAGTTTACCCACGAAAACCGCAAAATCGAGTTTTCCAGCCAAAACCGCAAAATCGAGTTTTCCCACAAAAACCGCAAAATTTTGTTTTCCGCCAAAACCGGAAAATTGAGTTTTTCCGCCAAAACCGCAAAATTGAGTTTTCCCACCAAAACCGCAAAATCGAGTTTTTCCACCAAAACCGCAAAATCGAGTTTTTCCGTCTAAATCTCAAAATCGAGTTTTCCTGCCAAAACGTAAAATCGAGTTTTTCCGCCAAAAAATCGAGTTTTTCCGCCATAACCGCAAAATCTAATTTTTCCGTCTAAATATCAAAATTGAGTTTTTCCGTCAAAACCGCAAAATCGAGTTTTCCCACAAAAACCACAAAATCGAGTTTTTCCGCCATAACAGCAAAATCGATTTTTTCCGCCATAACCTCAAAATCGAGTTTTTTCGCCAAAACCGCAAAATCAAATTTACCCACCAAAACCGCAAAATCGATTTTTCCACAAAAACCGCAAAATCTTGTTTTCCCCCAAAACCGGAAAATTGTGTTTTTCTGCCAAAACCGCAAAATTGAGTTTTTCCACCAAAACCGCAAAATCAAGGTTTTCAACCAAAACCGCAAAATCGAGTTTTTCCGTCTAAATCTCAAAATCAAGATCTTCCGTTAAAACCACAAAATCAAGTTTTTCCGCCGAAATCGTATTATCAAAATTTTCCGTTAAAATCGCAGCATCAAATTTTTCCGTCAAAACCGTAATATCAAAAATTCATGCGAAAATCTCAAAATTAAGTTTTTTTCTGTTAAAATCACAAAAATCAATATTTTCCTCCAAAACCGCATTGTCAAGTTTTATAGTAAAAACCGTAATATAAAATCGAGATTTCTTGCTAAAAAAACAATATTATTTATTTTGGATTTTAATTGTAAATTTTTTCATTTTATTTTGATTTAATGTTATTAAAAATAAATTTTGAAATTTTAAGAATATTATTTGACTTTTTTATTTTGAATATATTTTCGATTAATAATCGAATTAATATGATTATATTTAATAATAAAAATGTGATTAAATAAAAGTATGGATATTTTAGACATTTGTCTTATTTAGATGGAGATAGATTTTATAACTAAATGGTCATACGAACAAAATGTCCATCCAGATGATTCAGTCAAATGGATTAACAAAAATGAAACGAACAACATCTAGATGGACCATCCAGATGAATCATCCAGATGGAGCAGTTGGATGGAGATATCAAATGGAGAAACGAACATGGCCTTTAATTATTTTAAGGACAATTCTTAAGTTCATCCTTTGGGTTGAACCCTTTCATTCAACTCCATTTATTCTACCTAATCATAATTTTCCACGTAATATTGTAAAAAATGATTAAAAAATAATTTATCCTTATTGGACAATTCTTAAGTTCATCCATTGGGTTGAATCCTTTCATTCAACCCACTTTATTCTACCCAATCATAATTTTCTACGTAATATTGTAAAAAAATAATTAAAAATTGATTTATCCTTATTTGATTTGAAAACAAGGAAAACATAATTAAAAAATAAGAACGTAATCCTACGTCCAAACCTTAAAACATATCACGAACTTGAAAAAGTTACAGCTAAAAGGACAAGAAAAATCAACCAAACTCATCTGTTCCTGGTGAGTTTTTTAACTAAGAAAAAGTCATCATTAATACATTATTGTTAAGAGTCATGAGTTTTGATGGTTAGTATAGATCTAGTATGCAAGTCTCATGTGAACCTGGTTTGTTAAATCATAATTTGATTGATTTCCAAGCCGAGGAAGAAGATAACTCAATAAATGAAGATGAAACTTCAGTTTTTGAAGAGGAAGATGACATAGCCAACAAAGAGGTTACTCCTTTAGAAACAAACAAAGAAACTGAGAAGAACGATGAGCTTTTTATTGAAATAGAGTTTAGTTTTGATGAGACTGCACATACAGCCTATAAGAAGTATGGAGGCAAACATGGTTTCAACGTAAGGAAACAACTAAGAAAGAAGAAAAAAGATAAGGTTGTAAGGATTTGTTATGTTTGCTCAAAAGAGGGGTTTAGGAAGGAACCTGTGGTCAAAAAATCTTATTCACAACCAATCACAAGATGTGGTTGTAAAGCTCATATGACTTGCTACCTTCAAAAGACTGGAAGATATAAGATTGTATCTTTTGAGCCGAATCATAACCATGATTTAGTGATAACACCAATGAAGCATTTGCTAAAGGTAAATCGGACATTTTCGGTCGCTCAAAAACAACATGCTAATGATGCTGAGATGTCAGGAATTTCTGCAAAAGCAACCATTGAAATGATGAGCAGAGAAGTTGGGGGGCGAGCCAATCTCGGTTTCATGGTGAAAGATTATAGAAATTACATATACCGAAAGCGAACGGCAGAAATGGAAAAAGGAGATGCTGGAGCAGTTTTGGAATACTTTCAAAAAAAGAAAGAGAATGATTCCTCTTTTTTTTATTCAATGCAACTTGATGAGGATGCTATGATCACTAACATCTTCTGGGCAGATGATCGGTCTATTAGTGATTACAATCTTTTTGGAGATGTCGTTTGCTTTGACACAACCTATAAGACCAATGAATATGATAGACCGTTTGCTCCATTTGTCGGGGTCAATCATCATAAGCAAACTGTTGTGTTTGGTTCTGCTCTCTTATATGATGAAACCACGGAGTCCTTTAACTGGATTTTTGAGACTTTTCTTGGAGCAATGTCTGGGAAACAACCAAAAACAATTCTCACTGATCAGTGTGCTGCTATGGCGAATGCAATAGCCACGATGTTCCCTGAAACAATACATAGGTTATGTGTTTGGCATATTTACCAAAATGCTGCAAAGAAGTTGAGTCATTCGTTTCATGGAGGAGATCAGTTTGCCATGGACTTTGGAAAATGTGTATATGACCATGAAGAAGAAGAAGAATGGTTATCGGCATGGAGCAAAATGCTTAAGAAGCATGAATTGACAGAGAATAAATGGTTAAAAAGTTTGTTTGAGGTGAAAGAAAAATGGGCAATGGTATATGGACGTCATACCTTTACAGCAGATATGGTGAGTACACAACGTAGTGAAAGTATGAATAATATTTTTAAAAAATATTTGAAGCGTAGTTATGATTTATTGTGCTTCTTTGAACATTATGAGAGAGTGTTGGATGATCGGCGATATCAGAGAACTAACGGCTGATTTCAATATGATGCATACCTCGGCGGTTTTATCTGCTTCTGTAGAGATGTTGCAACATGGAGAAGAAGTGTATACACCAGAAGTTTTTAGTTTGTTCCAAAAAGAA
>ASZH01045265.1:0-16734 GCA_000411075.1 Sisymbrium irio | reverse complement strand
TTGATAAGAAGCTCACGCCATCCTTAATTGAATGTAAAGAGTCTTTTGTCTGGAAGGTGATCATTTCTTGGTTTGAAAGCCAAGTATAGATTAGGGTTGGTAATGTTTGATGGAGAGGTTTTTGGTAAGTATGAGCATCTCTTGTTCTTATGTATGTGATCTACAAGTTGTGGTCTGATTCACGGTTTCTTAGGCGAGTTCCAACCTACTTCTATATGTTTAGATCCTAGTTTGTTTGAGGATTAAAAAATGTCTTAAGTCTGGGAGAGTTGATATGTTATGATTTTGACTCATTCTAACCTTTGTTATTTAATCTGTTTAGAGTCTTTTGAGTATATTTCAGGGTATTTCAGGTCAAAGGAAGGCTTTGGACGAGGTTTGGAGTTGATGGAACCTTTGGAGCAATAAAGAGATGAAACTGAGCAAAAGAGCCCAAATTGTATCCGGGAGCACCTGCTCCCGATTTTGCCTACTCCGGAGCACCTACTCCAGCCTGACGGACAGAAAAAGGGAAAATGAATTTTACCTAATTTAAACCTAAAGAAGACCAATAAGACAGAGCCGCTTTTCTATAGTTTTGATCTATCGTTATTTTTTCTATCTTTTAGAGACACAGAACTTTCTATAAAGATTGTACCTTGTTTGATTTAGGGAGAAGAAATCTCTTCAACACTTGGAGAAGAATTCTGAACCCTCTTTGTTTATTTATTTCATTCATGGATTTTCATTCATCCATTGCTGTGTTTTGTTTCTCCATGTTTGAGTAGTTATTTAGTTAGATTAAGGGTTTCAAAGGGATTCATGAACCAATGAACTGAACACAAATATGGCTGTATCATTCAATTGTCTTCATCTATTGTTGATCTTAATGTTGAAATTAGATTAGCTACCTAGTTTCTGAGTTTTGGTTGTTTAATGCACCAAAAGTGATTGTTTAAATGCCTGAAAGAACGTAGATGAGCAAATTTTCCTTAGCCAACGACAGTTGATGCTATTGCGATTTGTGAACATATCAAACATGTTCTTAATGCTTGTCTAGAATTCTAGGTTTAAACGACAGTTTAGAATTCTAGGTTGCTAGATAAAGTTGTTGATGTCACGACAGTGGATCAGTCTTATTTTTATTCGATTCATGATCTCTGAATTTCCTGTGAATCACCTTTAATCTAACGTCTTGTTTAATTGTTTTACATTGATATTTACGTATTCGTTTATTATTGTGACAACCAAAAAACCATATTTTGTCTTAGTTTCTTTTTAGTCCTCATAGATTTATAGTATAACACTGGTCTTCTGGAATTCTAATCATCTATATTACAATCTCAATGTTGTGCACTTGCAGTAAAAGCTAAGATCAAAATCTAGCCGACATTGGGACTAGAGTAGTGCCCTTAGGCTGACACTATGTTCACCACCAAATAGTGTGTGCTCGCTCACAAAAAGAAAAATAGTCTTTCTTCGCGTCAGCAACTTGGATATATGAACCAAACCAAGCCATAACATCTCAAAATGTAACCCTTTCTCTGGTAGTCTTCAAGGTGATATCCTAACGCCCAGCATCAACATTTTCAGAAAAACATGATAGAAAATTGTCTCACCCCATGCTCACACCTTACACATAAGAGTAACGCGTTCATTTCTCTCTAGGCACCCCCATTGGCCCTTGATCATACATTCTATCATGTAAAGCAACAAACGTCATTCTCGTATGCAAGGTGCGAGCATGGGTGAGACTAGCTGGATGAAGTTAACATGCTCAACAACTAGATAATAACATGGCCTATTCATGGTTGAAAGTGAACAAAACGATTACCACCCATCATGACATATCTTTTCATATCAGTGAAAGTCAATCCCCTTTGGAGAAAACACCCAAATGATACTTTTATAAGTACAAATTAAAGTAAGTATTTAATTCTAAAAAGGAAATAAAATATTGATACTCTAAAATAGAAATTACAGAATAAATAAAAAAGTCAATTAAAAAGGAAAAAATTATCGAGTATCTACAAACTAAAAAATTAAAAAAAATATTTTAAAAATTAAAAAGTAATGTAATTATAAAAGTAATAGTATATAAAATTTCAAATAATAGTACAAATAGATAAGTTGTTCTCTGTATTTGTCTCCAATTTTAATAATTTAAAGTAAACAAGTTATTAAAATACATGAAGAAATTTTTTGTCATTTATTATATTATGTATTATCAAAAAAAATATTATATTCTAAAGTTTTTAAATTTATAACTGTTGATGGATAATTGTAAATATTGTTAATGATATATTTTATTATTTAGTTTTAAGATTTATAAAATAAATAAATTTCACGCAAAAAGTTATTTTTTATATTAAAAGTATGAAAAAGTGGAAATTATAAAATCTATACAAATGAAAACTGTAAAAAAAAAGAGTAAGAGAAAAATTGAAACAATAAAATCCGTGTAAAATTTGTACATAGATAAATATATTTTATTGATATTTATATATCAAGAACATTAAATTTTAAATACAACAATATTTGAATGATTATTTGTGAGAGATTTTTTTACTTTTTAACTGAAATTTAAGAAACTGTATAATACATTTAAACCAAAATAAAACTGTAAAAATATCTCTAACTTTCAAAAAAACTAACTTAACATCAGAAAATACTAAAATTGTTTTTCTCTAAGCCGAGCCACATCATAATATACTGTAATAGATAACAAGTTGATCATTTTGCTATGCTGTATATATTATATACAAATTAATGAGAGATATAGTGAGAAGGGTATATCTCTGTTAATAGATTGTATTTTTATAATGGTCCCAACATCACTTCATACTCTACTTTTATTATCAATTGAAAAAAAAAAAATTTAATTAACACATCACATAGTTATATATTATAGTTTATTATTTTATAATCACACGTTTTATAATTGTTGTCATCAAATAATTATAAAACAGTTAAAATGACTAATTTATTATTCTAATTATAAAAACATTAAAATAACTAATATAAAAAAATTTTAAAAATTTGAGTTTTATACTTTAATTTGTTTAAAGATGTAATTATGATTATGGTCCTAAAAGTATCCTAAAAGTATGGTGATAAAGAGTCTCCTTGGCGTATACTTCTGTTCGTTTGCAGGTATATTCGTTGCGACCTACAACAATTGTATTACACAATTTCATATGTATAAATAATAAACTATAAATGAAAATAATAGTCTCAGGATCGCTAGCATTCGTAAAACGACAAGTCACGGCGATCAATTGCGCGAATACTAAACGAACAATTCAGCAACATATTGCAGCGATTTGATCGTGGTTATGAAACAAACAATTTTATTATGTAATCGCGATCGCTTTGTCGCAGACGCCAACGACCTGCAAACAAATAAATTAAGGCTAGTAAGTATAAATTAATAGAATTCTTAGACATGAAAACAAAAATTCCATCGTTTCTCATAGTTGGGACATGATAGAACCTAGCGACATCAACTCGTACTCGTGTAATTAGGACCAGTTGCAACAGAGATATTATTACAGAGCCCAACAAAGAGAGTATTTTGTCTCTTTGACTTTTGAGTCAACAATTTTTATATTTGTTTGTCCGTCCTTAAGAAAAATATATATTAAAAAAATAAACCAAACCTACCAAAAGAAAAGGGACGTCAAAAACCAAAAACCCAAGCCCTAATCTCCCGTTACTAAAGCCTTCTTTGGATCTCCTCATCGCCGAATCTAAGTTTCCGACCTCTCTCCTCATCGCCCATCCGCTGTATACTGGTAAAAAGTTTTACACTTTTCAATCTTCTTGTTCTATGCTTCGTTTCGTTTCCATCTTGTTATGCTCGTTTGGTCCGAGATGTCTCGTTTACCTATTGTTCGTCGTTTGATTCATGGGTAGATCTATAGTTTAGGTATATGATTGACGCTCATCTCATGAAGCTCCTCCTCCTCCTCCTCTTTGTTTAAATGGAAACTTGAATGCATGCTTTCGGATGCTTGAAGTTACGTGGGTACTGTGGTTTTCTTCTTTCTGACTAGTAAAGTTTTATACTTTACTTGAGGTTTTGCCAGATCTTAGCTTCGTGCATTCACCTACTTGTTTTTATACATGAACGCATGTTCCCTATGAACCTGAATAACGTGTTTCGGATTTTGTCTTTGTCTGGGTTTGCTTGGCTTTTACACCTTTCGGTTTGGTTGTCAAGTTTCTCCTACACTCTATGCTTTAGGTCTTTCTGCTCTGTTTTGGTTAATTTATTTCTTTGAAGCCAAAAGACTTCTGCTTTATCACGACTGCTTAAAGTTTCCCAGATCTCAACTTCGTGCATACACCTACTTACTTGTTCTATATTAAGTTGAATCGCGTGTTGCTTGGCTCTTGTCTCTAGTCATGTGGGTTTTTAAACTTTCTTTCCCTATATACCTGAATTGCGTTTTCCTACTTGGTTTACTTTCTCTGGTTTTAAACTTTCTTTTGGTATAGTTGCTACATTCTGTGTTGTAGATATATGGCCCCTTGCTATTGATCTTTCTTAACTTATCACTGTTTGTATAAAATTAGCTTTCTTGAGATTTATCATCACATGCCAGTTTCCAGCATCTATGATCATTTCCAAAGCAACATCCTCATTAAAATAGCTGAGTTTTGGTACCTTGTAGTATCATGGCGGATCGATTGACGAGAATTGCTATTGTGAACAATGACCGGTGTAAGCCAAAGAAATGCCGACAGGAGTGCAAGAAGAGCTGTCCGGTTGTCAAGACGGGTACCTTCCTGATCTCCATTCGCTTGCTAACCTCTTTTACTGTGTCATGAAATAACGTTTCTTTTTTGTTGTTGTGGTTTTATCTATCTAGGGAGACTTTGTATCGAGGTGACTTCTGCTTCTAAGACCGCTTTCCTATCAGAGGAGCTCTGTATAGGATGTGGTATATGTGTGAAGGTACGTCTTTGCTTGTGTGAGACACATTAATTGATGAGATTCGTTGTTACACCGTTACACATTGGACACAACTAAGTGAGATTCGTTGTTACACCGTCGCACTTGTACACATTCAGTGAAATATTTGTTGTTACACAATCGCAGAAGTGCCCGTTTGGAGCCATTCAGATAGTCAATCTTCCCAAGGACTTGGAGAAAGATACAATCCACCGCTATGGTGAAAACTCCTTCAAATTGCACAGGTCAGCTTATGAATTTTCTTTTTCTTTTGGCTTTTGTCGTTTCTGTTTAACATCACCCTGAGAAATATATATATCTCCACCTGCAGGCTTCCAATTCCGAGGCCGGGACAGGTCCTAGGTTTGGTTGGAACAAACGGTATTGGAAAATCTACAGCTCTCAAAATCTTGGCTAATAAACTCAAACCAAATCTTGGCAGATACAAGGTAATCGTATCTTGTTTGAAAAGTTTTAACACTCCTTCGTCTCTTGTGTAATACTGTAAAGTCTGTAATTGATATATGACCGTTTTTATACAACGTTCCATGTTGAGCAGAATCCACCGGACTGGCAAGAAGTTTTGAATCACTTCCGCGGGTCAGAACTTCAAAGCTATTTCACCCGACTCGTAGAAGAGGATCTAACGGTAGGGTGGAAACTGATCTTTGATGTTTTTTTCCTAAGGAAGCATTTTCATAAGCGAGAGTCTAACTGCATCCTCTTGGTATGACAGGCCGTTATAAAGCCACAACATGTAGACCAAATTAAAAAAATTTCTCGAGGTAAGCTTGGGGAGACACTTCAGAAGCTGGACGAGAGAGGACTGATGGCCGAGATTTGTGCTGATATGGAGTTGAACAACATCCTGGAGCGTGAACCAGGAGATATATCTGGTGGAGAGCTTCAGAGGTTTGCCATTGCTGCAGTTTTCCTGAAGAAGGCAGTGATATATATGTTTGATGAACCATCAAGTTATCTTGATGTGAGGCAAAGACTCAAAGCTGCTCAAGTTATACGTTCACTCCTCAGACCTGACAGGTTCGAGTTTATCATTTTCTGTCTGTTTTTTTTGAACATAATATATACATACATATTTATGGCTTTGGTTTTTTTGTTGTTTTGCAGTTACGTTATTGTGGTGGAGCATGACCTCAGCGTGCTTGACTATTTGTCAGATTTCGTTTGCTGTTTGTATGGCAAACCGACAGCATATGGTGTGGTGACGCTCCCCTTTTCTGTCAGAGAAGGAATCAACGTATTCTTGGCCGGGTTTATCCCCACAGAAAACTTGCGGTTCAGGGATGAGTCTCTGACGTTCAAGGTATAGCATTTTTTTGTTCTTTTTCTAAGTGTTCTTCCTTCCACTATAGAAGCAGTGGATGGTTTGTGACTGATATGGTTGTTTCAAGGTATCTGATACTCCAGTAGAGAGTGATGGGGAAGTGAAGTCGTATGCAAGATACAAATACCCAAACATGACCAAGACAGTTGGGGATTTCAAGCTGGAAGTGATGGGAGGAGAGTTCACAGATTCTCAGATTATCGTAATGCTCGGGGAGAATGCTACAGGGAAAACAACCTTCATCCGGATGCTGGTAAATATATCTACACTTCATCTTGCTCCTTTTGGTTAGACATATGTATGAATGAGAAAGTTTAATAACTGTGTGTCGTCAATCGTAATGTTGACAGGCAGGTGCATTCCCAGATGAAAAGGGTATCCCAGCGTTCAATGTATCGTACAAACCGCAAGGTATTGATTCAAAACGCGCATGTACGGTGAGGCAGATGCTGCATGACAGGATCCGTGATGCATATGTGCATCCTCAGTTTATGTCCGATGTAGTGAAACCGCTCCAGATTGAGGAGCTGCTGGATCAACAGATATGCGACCTTTCAGGTGGAGAGAAGCAAAGGGTTGCCATAACTCTATGCCTTGGGAAGCCTGCAGACATTTACCTGATTGATGAGCCAAGCGCGCATCTGGACTCGCAGCAGCGTATCACAGCCTCAAAGGTGATCAAGCGTTTCATCCTACACGCAAAGAAAACAGCGTTTATTGTGGAGCATGATTTCATAATGGCGACCTATCTTGCGGACCGAGTCATTGTGTACCAAGGACAGCCAGCCGTCAAGTGCGTTGCTAATTCTCCACAGTCGCTGCTCACCGGAATGAACCTGTTTTTAGCGGTAATAAATCCAACACTCTTTTTGTTTTTTTTAAATATTATTGAATCAGCGGTCTCTAGTGCTACACACATACTTAACATGTTATCTTGTCCTTGTGTTTGCAGCACCTGAACATCACATTCAGACGGGATCCGACTAACTTCAGGCCAAGGATTAACAAATTAGAGTCACTCAAGGACAGGGAGCAAAAGGCTGCGGGGTCATACTATTTCTTAGATGATTGATCCAGTAGCAATAATTACCTGAATGTGGTGGGTTTCAGCATTAGTCCACTAAAAAATGGCGTCCTAATTAACTATAAGATCATTATCCTCTTCCTCTGCTATCATGTCGTTTACATTTGAATCTGTACTCGAACCTAATCAACAATCTCTTTATATTTTATCGGACCTTTGTAATGTCTTTGTATTTTGTTGGACCTTGTAATATCTTTTTATGTTATTGGACCCTTGAAAACAAAGTAACATAAATCCATATTTCACTCATGATTAAAGTTTGTGTGGTTGAGGTAAATAGCTGGACATTCTAGACCAATTTGTAAGAAAGAAAACAGACATGTCAGGGTTGGAGCACAAAGCTTTCTATTCTCCGGGAGGAGAATAAATCTTACGCAAAACCGTTCTACTGCCATGCCGGTCTACTACATGAACAATTTCAAACTCCCAAAGAGCATATGATGCATATGTGATGATATAAATGGCAATTTGGCTCCCTTTTGGTGGAGTTCAGGAAATGACACGAAGGGAGTTATGGTATATTGAAAGTTTCAATCTCGCACTGTTTACTTTTCAGTTTAAGACTCATCGCAATAATCAGTTAAAAGCTTCAAGTTCAATGTCAAGCACTGATTATTGCGATGCAGTTTTGTTGGTGCACAAAGGCTTTCGTAAAGTTACATTTGAAGGAGATAGACTAGAACTAGTCTGCTTAGTGAACAAATATATTTCTTGAACTTCGAGATGATCAATTGGTCAAGGGATGTCTGGGATTGCAAGACTAGAGTACGAAACACATAAATTTGTTCCAAATGCCATTTACTCATAAGCAAAACAAACCAAGCACATTATTCATAACCACGTTATTAAATTCACAGAGTAACGCTTGGAGCAAGTAGACAGAAAGAAGACAATACTAGTGACTTTGTTAAACACACCAGCTTCTTCACTTGTACCAATGGTGAGATGAGCAAAGTTGATGAAAACTAGAATCTCTTGGTGATTCTTCATCGTCTTTTCTTCTTTAAAAGGGAAGCAGCTCGGAGAAACATCTTGTCGACTTCATCAAAGTCTGGAGACTCATCTTCCTTCTCATCTCCCGACTTAGCTTTCCCTGCATCCCCAAAGTCATCATCTTCTTCCTCTACTTTATTGTTAATTGCTGGAAACTTCTCAAACTCCTCAAGAAAAAGTGGTCGCTCTGCCTTCTCATTCTCTGATTCTGAATCAGTCTCAAAAATATCAGACAGATCAGAATCCGTTGCCAACTCTTCTTCTTCTTCTTCTTCTTGCTCATCCTCAAAACACTCTTGGCTTGTTTCTATAATCTTCTTTAACTCTTCCGACCTTTGATCATCCTCAACCTTGACTATACTCGGATACTCTCCCTTCGTCGTGTCACATTGCGCTTGAAGCAACTCAAGCTCTTGTTCAAGCCTTGGAATATACTTTCTAACCGCACGAAGCGCATCCCTACATTTGGATTTGTCTAAAGCCTTTTTCCTCGGGAGAGTAACTCTCGGCGACATGATCTCAGTTGGAGGTTGGACGTAGTTCTTCCCTCTGTACATAATTATCGTGTTCCCTTCATGCACATCAAGCACAATCCCACCAGTCAACCTAGCTAACTCCACAGCAATCTCATTCACTTCCTCCGGCGTAAACGTTTTGATTACAACCTGTAGCGTCTGATGCTTCTTCCAGTGAAGATGCATGTTCAGAATCACTCCTTGGTATATCCCACGTCTCCCTACAGGAACATAGTTCTTACACTTCAAACCCATTTTCAGATAATAAAAATGCTCCTCCGGTGTTAATATCTCAGGGTCATGTGTCGTTTCAGATGACTCTGACGGTTCTAGTTTCTTCATCGTCTCCATAAGCCGTTCCTCTTTCTTACGAGCCTGTGAGACAACATGAGGCAACCTTTCTTAGTAACAAGATGCAACCTTCCTTAGTTGAAAGACGAATTTAAGAGATAACAATACGCATTTGCTGGTCTAAAACAGTAACTATATGCAACCTTTCATAGTGGAAACACGAACATAGGAGCTAACAATACGCATGCACTTGTCTAAAACAGTAACAAAAGATGCAACCTTTCATTGTTGAAACATGAATACAAGAGATAACAATACGCATTTGCTGGTCTAAAACAGTAACAAGATGCACCCTTTCATAGATGAAAACACCAGACACGAGACAATAACAAAAAGGCATTTGCTGGTCTGAAACAGTAACAAAGATGCAAACCTTTCTTAGTTTGTTGAGTATTTTTTCTTCAGCAGTCATTCTTTCAACCTCTTTCTTTTTCTTCCACCGGAAAAACTTTACCCACCGCACAACCGCACGTTTACCTTTCAGCTTTTTCCTCTTGGGTTTTACAGAAACTACCCCATCTTGACTCAAACTGTTCTCAGGTTTGCTCCCGATATCATCACTCTCACAAGATGGAGTCGAATGAAACCAAGAGGATCTTGAGTATCCAACGTTCCACGCAGGTTCTTTACAAGCCTCCTTATGCAAAACCTTGCACAAAAGATCACCAGAGCTACTACATTATAGGTTCATCTTTATGAAATTAACCTAAATGAATACCATTTCTCATCATAGCCAGTGAAAGATATTTCTTCATAAAGATGAAGAAACTAAAAAGAATCGAACTTTGAACTAAAGAGCCAAGCTTGAGTGATGGGAGAACTAGCTTGTACCTTATAGGGCGAGAGATGGAATTAAAGCTGGAAGATGAGGCTAACGACCATAGCTGTCGAGATTTACGGCGTAGAAGCACTGAGGCCGTTGCCGTAACCCTAGCCGCCGTCGGAACCATCATTTCTACTGTCTCCGGAGCCATAATAATAATAGTCCAGACCAAATTTATATGTTTGAAAACCGGGTTTAACCGGTAACGGTTATTGACTACATTCAGGTTGAATGTTTCGGTTTGGTTCAATTTTTTAACCATCGTAAATCGTCAAGGCGTGGATTTCGTATATGTATATCTATCGAGTTCATTTATTGGATACGAAGATGGGTCAGGAACGGGCCCAGTGTATGACAGTATGAGGAATTTGGGCCAGTTAAGACATAACTAAATTTTGTCCCACATCGAACAAAACCAAAACTACACGTCGAAGGATTCATGTATAAAACCTATCTGGTGCCTCCTCGCACAACTCATGGAGCCGTGTGGTGAGCACAAAGCGAACTATTCTTTCGCCTTTTACTAAAGAATACCGTGTGCTCTCCACATCAAACACGGCATACACTTATTTTTGGAGGAGTAACTTCTTTTGAAGTTTAGCTCCACTAGTTTCTTAGTTCAATCTCTTTGAAAATCTTTATTAATGCAAGTATATCTGTATTGTGCCATTGTTTATCAGATAATGATAAAGACCATGACCTGTTGTAGTATTATTGATTATATCATATGATACTTTGTTCTAGTTAATAAGAAAAAAGATTTGGCCTTACTTTGGAGCTTTAACGTTCACACCAAAACAGTTAAAAACGTAGCAAGCCTACTTTCATAGACCACACTACAAATTTGCTGACACAGAATTGAATCTAGAGCAAGTGAAAAAAATATACAAAAGAATTAAATCATAAACCACGTTGACCAAGAATCCATTAGAACTATTTTCATAGCTCATCAAAATTAATAGCTAACTCGCTCGACCAATTAATCTCTGATGGTTTAGTGTCTGAATCAGAATCAGAATCAGTATCTGAAGATTCCAATGTTTTGTCTAAAGAATCCGCCAACTCAGCCTCCCATAAACCTAATCTACATGCTCTTTTGTAAGTCTCATACCCTGCCACTCTTACCCCTTCTGCAACCATCTCCCTTAAAGAACCAACAAGCTCCTCTTCATTGTTAACCGCACTGAGGAAAGTTTCCGAGGAGCCTGACTCCCAAAACACAACAACTGCACAGCTCCTGTCTAAGTATTTAACATCAAACTCTTGCGCAAAAACGGGATGCGACTTTTGTAGAGCATTCTTAAGCATTGGAGCTGTCAGCTTTTTCGACAATCCCCATATGAACACCAGGTTCTCAGAGCTTACTCTCCTGCTGTTCTTTGACCAGACTTTAACATTTTCATCGCCCGAGGTGACAGAATTTGCATGTTCATCAGAAGCCAAACCTTGGAGACCTTCATTTGATTGAACAGATGATTGATCTGATTTATGTATGGTACGTAGTTTAGCAAAAAGCTGAGATATCATCACAACATTCTGCCCATGCCTCTGATTGCCTTCGTCTGGTTTGACCTCACAGCCTAATTAAGAGAAGCCATTATCAGTCTATAATACGTTTCAAGTGTTTACAAGAGGGCACAAAGCAGAACACTGACCTTCATTTGCTACTTCCACATCAATAGGTGCAAAGAACCGATTCAAGGAGGACATAGCTGCAGGTAGATTACTTATATTACTTACGGGACTAATTTCTTTCATGAGGCTACTGAGATCGACCACATTGGGAAAAGCTGAGCTCAGTGAACTGCTGAAGTCATCCACATTTGAAGGTAGAGGACCTAAGAATTTAGCATGGATGGAAGTGAAATCTGCAACAAGTTAGCATCAGATTATCATCCACGGAGGAAGTGAGGGAAAAAGCTAAATTCATGTGCAAACTAAGGAGGAGAAATTTTTGAGCTAACCGCTAAGATAATTCTGTGAAACGACAGGCTTCTTTGAAGAAGAAATCAAATCGACCACTTCTCGGAAGCCACGAACTCGCCTGTTCTCTTCCTTTTCAAGATCTTGAAGCTCTCTCTGTACAAGAACATATACTCAGATAAGTTCTATCAAAGAGACCCTTACCATCATTACGAGTCATACTGGATGACTATCAAATTAATATCCCTACCTTAAAAAGATCCATGTCCTCCTTCGAACTCATGAAGACAGTACGAACAGCTTGTGTTCCTCTGCTCTTTGAAGCCATGAGTAGAGGGACAACATCGTCAGAGAATTCAGTCAACATCTGTAGTGACAAGTAAATAAGCTTATCAAACAAACCATCGACAGATTTGACACCAACTGCAATTATCACGCCAAGTCTCAACTAAGCTTAATCATCTACCTCTAAGATGAGTTGCACTTGACGCTCACTACAAACATCAATAGTCAAGCACAGCCTCGAACCATACTGCTCACTCCCCAACACAAGCCTCCTCAGAGAGCTTACCAAATCATCTGAAAATCCACAAAACAGATGCATTATATAAATAAAACCCGGAATAGTGAAGACAAAAGAGATTCACACTGAAACAGTAACACTAGCAAAGCGCACCATCTCCTGTCTTTGAGCTGGTGTCTATACAAGACTGTCTCCAATTCTTGACTCGTGATCTAATCCTTCCTACAAAGACGGTATCAGCTACAGTGGATGGAGACGAAGGTACAGGGACAGGATCAGCTAAAATCGGATTCCCTGAGAGAAACTTCGACACAGACTCTTGTTCTCTGGACAAGTATGAGATTCCTGTAACATTGATACATCAAAAACCACAATTAAAGAGACAAACTGAGAAAGAGACCACTCTTCAAGAAACGAACTGAGAGAAGGAGTAGCAACGAACCTTCATAGATGCAAGTGTTGAAATCAAACCCTTCTCTAGCCATGGAAGTTAAACGAGAAGCTTGACAAGAGAAGCTATAAGAAGGCATTCCTAACTTCAATTCATCTCGAGGAAACAAATAAAAGTTATACCTACAAAAGAAACCCAAAACTCTAAATCAATCAAACTCGCAGTAAAAGAAAGAAATTCAAGAAAAAAGATTGAGACTTTGACAAGTCATACGGGTGAACAATGAGTTTAGAGCCACGAAGAGAGAAAGGGCAAAGAGCAAACTGAAGAATCTGGTAGCGTTCAGCTGCGTATTTAGCTTTCAAGTAACTCGTTTGCAGCGTGTCAATAGCGGAGACACGGTGCCACGCGGCGGCGTATGAGCCAGTGTTCTGTAGCGAGAGAGCTACGAAGTCTGATGAGTCGATTGAGGTGCGAAACTCATCGAGAGAAGACTTAAAGTTGGATTTTTTCACCTGCTTCACACTCCATCGGAGATGGTTTAGGGTTTTAGTATTGCCGGCGGAAGTGTAAACCGACGAAAGGTAGCGTCTTTGCATTTTGAGTAGCATCGAAATGGCAAGAAACAAGAGACTATTCAATATATAAAGTTACGGCCTTTGTTAGCTTCATTACGATATTAAAAGAAAAGACTCGAATTTTATTATATTATTACAAGAAGACATGCTTTTGTTAATGATGATGACTGATGAGAGACCAAACATGAGGGATGTCTCTATATCTTTTGTCCAGCTAGAAAACGGCTATAGAAGTCTAGTGATTCACGAGGTTTGTTTTCTGGAACGGAATGTCCTGCGCCCTACAAGCAAAACATTCAAATATCAGATAAAAAAGGCATTTTCTTGTCTAGTATAATGTAGAGAAAATGTGTAATTCTTACTTTGATGGTTAGGAATGTGAGATTGTTGGCATACCCTTGTGTATATGATAAGTTGTGGAAATGGTGAGTTTTTGAGAAGCAAATCGATGTAAAGAGTGTCTAGCAATGAAACTAGAGAAGTCGTGGTCTAATTGTAAAGTAGTGTCTAGTATTCACTCCACTATCTGGATTCAATTTTGGTTGGAAAGGACTATTAACAATGTTTGGGTTTCTGGCAAAAAGGTGAAACCAACTTTTTTTATACCAAAAAAAAAATCGATGTAAAAAGAGTTATAGAATTGGAAAAATATGTTATACCCGGCGACTTGGTCATTTGACATCTACGGCCTCCATTCATCAACTACATTGTATCCCATTGACTTAGTCCATGCTTGAGAGCCAGTATATCGTACAACCATATCATGATCTCCACTGCAACAATACAAATTTTCTTTATAGATTTGCTTTTATACTTAATGCATGTAACTTATATGTAACCTGAAAATAAGGGCACGATAACCGACAAGAGTGAGGTTTTTATGGTATTCAATCATGCTTCCAGCTTCATGTTGGTATTTGTGATTTGTACACAACTCCCATCTTCCAATCTCTCTTTCCTATCAATGTTTCAGACAGAGTTAAAGGATGTCAAACATCAAGTCTATCAACTTAAGAACAATAAAATAAGAACTGGATTAGAGACCTCTTCCGCATGAACCACATGAACCGCTTTCCACACCGCTGGTTCATTCAACCACGTCGTTGCCACTATAGCTTCCTGCATCCATACCAACCTTTTACTTTCGAAAGTTATAGAGAAACACATGAGAAGAAATTTATCACAACTAGTACTATATTTTTCTTTTGTTGTTATTAAGTTGATAGACTTTATGTTTGACATTATATTTATATCTAAGATCCATGTTTACATATAATTTTGATATATGTTTTTCAAGGAGCAAATACTTAGTGAAACTATGATTTTATTTATCTATTTGCAAACATGTATAAGAGAAAGATGCATGATGAGTTAAATCGAGTACTCACAAGACAAAGAATATCGGAGCTAGAGATGAATGGAGACCAACTAGGGACAATGCCTGGACGCACAACCAGATGTAGCGGCCATGCACGTCCAAACATTCTCTTTCTAACTGGCAATGACCTTTCTGTTTTTCCAAGCTTAAGCAGACTCGGAGGAAGAGATCTGATGTCAAAGGGCAGACATAGATGATTCATGTTTACAAGGTTCTAGAATGTTATATTTGTCTATTGAGTCTATTACACCTTCCACTTTTTCAACCTTATGACCGCATTCTTCACTTACATATGTATCATTGTCGTCGTAGTACTTTCCTTTGCATGCCACTTTAGTCTTCTGGCAGGTTTTGTTTAATGCATTAGCGAAAACAAACATTGAGGAAAAGATATAGCCACTAGAACCAAACCTCAAAGAGTTCATCAGAGATGAGTCCCATCCCATGCAGGAAGGGGACTAGAGTGTTACCATCAAACGCAGGATCAGTAACTCCATTATCCACCAAATATCCCTATTCAACGAATAAGTCCATTTTAAGATTCAAGAATTAACCAAAACGATAACAAAATTAAATCTGAAAGATATTCTTAGTTATTATATACCATTAGTTGCACCTTTAAGTTGATAATCGGCTTTGTCACGTTTTTATTTTTCATACTTGTTTTGTTTCATATTTTCATTATATCCTTATTTCCTAAAACATAACAAGAAGATGAGTGGGAAAATTACAAACAGCGTATTCTTTTTAATTTTAGAAAAAGAGTGAAGATGATGATGGAAAAGATAGATTAATAAAGACCTTTGACAATTTCGGAAGCAAGAGTTGGCACAAAGACACCAGCATATGATTCTCCTGAGAGAAAGAAATGACTTGATTGAAACTCCGGAAACATCCTGAACCACTGTTGAACATTGGTTTTAATAGTTAATGTCATGAATCACACACTCAACACAAATTAAAGAACGTTGTATTTCAAATATAAAACTATTTCATTTTTATTTCACCTCGGTGATGAATGTATGAGAATCAGAAGCGGGTTTTCTATCACCAGTTTGATCATAATCAGACTTGTTCTTTAAATAAGAGAACCCCACACCAATGGGCGATAGGTATATAATATTTGAAACCTGATTAAAAAAACACATTAAAATTAGCTCAATTTTTTATTTTTGTTTTAAGTTCAAAAACAGGCAAAAGTTTCTTCTTTGCTTTTTCACCTTAGACCAACTATAAGGATTAAGATGAAAACGAGGTGCCTTTGTCTTCTTTACTTCGAAATTGAAAGGACCTGCATTCATATTGAAGTAGATGTTTGTGGATATATATTTTTCTGCTTTTTTTAACATTGAAACGTGTAACTGTAAATAAAGCAGAGTTTTGTTGCCATTTAAAACTGCTATAATGGCCAATATAAAAACACAGTGGGTGAGACCCAACGTCCACTTAAGTATCTTGCTTTGGACACAAGAAAAGTTATACGAAACTTACCATACTCGTAAATAAATCCATCCATGCTAGAGCAACCTGGACCACCATTAAGCCAAAGCACAACTGGATCTTCTGAAGCATTTCTCTCAGATTAAGTAATACCACATATTCTTTCTACCCTCCTTATCTATTACTACATACCTTAGATCCACTAAAAAGGTTAAAATCTATAGGAAGAAAATCTAGAATCAAAATGTAAATATATATATATACATATATATATATTTGTAAAATGTAAAGACATAAATAGAATTTACCCAGCATAGTATTTAGATGGAAAACTCCCGTTAAATCCAGGAAGTTTTGTGATAAAAGCATATTCAGAAGCTAACTCTATTATTGCAAAGTTCAAAGACAACAACATTGAAGCAACAAGAGCTTCCACTAACCAACCCATTTTGAT
>ASZH01045264.1:0-16705 GCA_000411075.1 Sisymbrium irio | reverse complement strand
AAGGGTTTGGAAGGGCTACCTAAGTTTGCCTGTCGTTCTAGTGTTAAATTGGTGAATTGTGGTGGTAAGATGATGTTCTTTTGGGACAAGCATGTGCCTGCAAGGGGTGGCCATAAGGAGAAGAAGATATGGTGTGCAGAGATTTCGCTCGAAAAGCGCAGCAGTAAAGAGATTTGGGGAAAGGTCGAGTGGTGCGATGATGTGCTTACAGTACCCAAGTCTTACAAATTCGTGTATGCTGTTGCTGCCACTCTTTGATAAGTGGACTCATGAGAGACTGGTTTGAAGGTAATGAATCAGGTTATATCGTTGTAGTATGAATCCGGTTATTATGAAGAAATCTCTTGTCTTTTGTTTCAGCGGAATGAAAATGGTTGTAGATGATTAAACTTTATTTTGTAACTGTCTCTTTAATCTTTGGTTTCAACTTTCAAACTCTTTAGGCTACTGTTTGATGAATGACTCATGAGACAAGCGGCTTCTTTTTGTGGTGTTTTCGTTTCTTTTGTATGCGACAGGGATGAGTGCGTTTGTCTTGTGTTTTTAGCCGACAATGATTAACCACTTCTAAACCTATGCACTTACTTTTATCTTATTTTGTGTCTTTGAAAACACTTTTTGTTTGTGTTAATGCTGCGTTAAGTGCATAGTAGGCTACAGTTCTCTTTACAACCATGAGGATAGTGTCATTTTTTTGTCACTCAGCTAATTAAGGTCTCAAAAGTTGTTTTGTAAACCAATTTGGCTCTAACTAGAGTAAAACTGTAAAATACACAATTAGTGTTTGTTCTAGTATGAATCAGGTTTTTGTCTTTGTTGTTGTTTTTGTTAGTATGTCACTTTTGAAGGAATGTATAGTCTTTTGTTGTAGCGGAATGAAATGGGTTGTAGATGATTAAGCTTATTTTGTAATTGTCTCTTTGATATTTGCTTTTAAACTCTTTAGGCTACTGTTTGATGAATGATTCATAAGACAAGCGGCTTATGCTTGTGGTGTTTTTGTTTCTTTGGTATGTGACAGTGATGAGTGCGTCTTGTGGTTTTATTCGACAATGGTTCACCTCTAAACCTGTGCACTCACTCTTAACTTGTTTTGTTCTTTGAAAACACTTTTTTGTGTGTTGATGATTAAGCTACGTTCTCTTTACAACAATGATTCAGCTTTATGTTCATGTATTGTAGTGAACCATCAAATAAATTTATCATGTCGGAATGCATTTTATCACAAGAGGTTGGTTGCTTGATGTTTAAGAAAGTTTGAGTCCTATGAGCAATGAGAAGTTTAATTTACTGTTTGAAAGATGTGCATTTTTTGTTTGACTTTGTGTGGATTTGTCTATTCGAATATGGTCACTTCTTCCTAATTCGTTGCTTTTGCTTTGTTTGGGATTGCTAAATATTTTGCAATTAGTATTTAATCATCTGCATAAATATGGCGTCTTTGTTTGGTAAATTGATCTCCTTTTCTATTAGTTTTTGGTTGGTTTTGCTCGATTCTTGCTCTATCACGCCTTTTGCTCTGATGCATTCATCTAGTTACTTCTAGTATCGTTAGACTATGTCCTTATGAATCTTGGAGCAGTGTGTTCAATTTGTTTCGATACAGTTGCATCTTCTTTCTATTTGAAATTGGGTTTGGAGTATTTTTAAACTTACCATTAGGATTAGGGGTTGAAGTTTTTTTAGATTTTCATTGGTGACAGGGGACTCGGTGTGACTTTAGTAGCATGTTTTCTTTCTTAACTAACTTAATTACATCAAAACAATGAAACATGGTTACTGCACGTAGTTGCACCTGCACTGGTATTGTCGGTTTTCTCTGTTTGATGTTATTTTCTTTTGGATTTAGATAATTTTGTTTTGACAGTTAGTCTGTTAGGACAGTTAATCTTTTGGATTTAGATAATGAGAGAACAACAGACTAACCGCTACTTAGGATGACAAAAAAAATCAATGTATTAAGCTTACAAACAATGGATTCAACTTCTGAGATGAGTGAAAGAGAAAGAGGAAAAGCCGAGAAAAGAAAAAAATGAATAAACTGCGTCGATTCTAATCTCAAATTTTGTTTAATTTTCTATTTAAACAAATAGTCTAACATCAACCTTTAAATTAGTTTGTCACACGTATACTGATCACAATCCGAAATAAATAAATAAAAAAAACTCAATTTGGTTCGGGTCAGAATTTTTGCTTCGGGAAAAAATCCCAAGACTACCAGTAATACTTGTTCATAGGGTTCTTGAGATACCATCGAACCGTAATTTTTTTTGGAGCCCATTTTAGATATTATTTTGTCATCTGTTATACAATCAAAAGATATTTTGATTCTAACACTAAGAATCTTTCGATCAAACAATCTTAACTACCTGCAGCATCTACGATTACGATGAACAGCTTCATGCAGCAGCTACAACGACAATGAACAGTTCCAGGATAAAGCTCTCTTACAACATCTCGGATCTACAACAAACGGTTCCCATATGTACCACACCTACAATGGACAGTTCTCCCGCAATGTATGAGACCACTGACCACGACGGATGGCTTTCCTTGGCAACAATCTGGGATGGCTTTCCTTGGCAACAATCTGGATCTCCTTCACCTAACTTGCATTTATTAATCTTGATAAACTGCAGCACCGTGGAATCGAACCTCTCACTTAATGTAGAAGTCTTTAAACCCTTAACTATTGGACCCATTTTAGATTTAGAAAAAAAAAAGAGTGAATATAATCATATATTAAATTAAAAAATAATATATATTTTTTTACAACATTAAAAATAATTTAAAAACTACAAATAAAACCAGTAAATAGATAATCTTTCAACAAAGACCCAAACTTATGAATTTGATAAATCTGGATTTGGATTGGGATTCAAATCTCTAAACAAACTTTAACTATGCGATCTGTGTCACGATAACATGACGACATGAGAGTAAAAAATACTTAGGAAAATGTTACACAAACAAAAAAAAAAACTTGTAGGATGGTAAAAAAGAGAGAAAAACAGCCGCCAAATAATAACGAAAACCCCCCCAAAATTTTGGGTAGTCAAAAAGTCAAAATCCCTAGAAAAAATTCGAAAGCACTTCCAGCAAAAAGCGCCATGACCTAAAAAAAAAATGGCGCTTTTGACATTTTTTCATATACATTTCTATATTCAATCCCAATAATCTCTCTTCTCCTCCTCCTCTCTCTCTCTTCCCCCACTAATGGCCGAGAATCAAATCTCCACGAGGATGACTAGAGCCTCCGCAGCAGCCAAACGAAAAGCCTCCGTGGCTTTCACTCCCTCGTCTGACTCAAACTCAAACACAGCCAACAAGAAAAGAGTTGTTCTCGGTGAGCTTACCAACATCCCCTCCAATGTCGCTGTTCCTCCACTGGTTCCCAATCAAGAAAGAGAGATCCACAAACCCAAATCAACTCCCAAGAAACAGACCAAGATTCCTCCACCGTCTGTTGATTTCGAATCCGGATCTGTTGATCCTCAGATGTGTGGTCCTTACGTAGCCGACATCTGTACTTATCTCCGAGAAATGGAGGTAATAAAAAAACAAAATCAAATCTTATTCTTTTTGAGTTACAATGTGGAGAAGATTTGAAATTTTTGATTTGTTATGTGTTTTGTTTGTTTAGGGGAAGTTGAAGCAAAGGCCGTTACATGATTATATAGAGAAGGTTCAGAATGATTTAACACCGAACATGAGAAGTGTGTTGGTGGATTGGTTAGTTGAAGTTGCTGAGGAGTACAAACTTGTGTCGGACACGCTTTATCTTACTGTCTCTTATGTTGATAGATTCTTGTCTTTAAAACCTATTAATAGACAGAAGCTTCAGCTTGTTGGTGTTTCTGCTATGCTTATTGCGTCGTAAGTTATATCTTAGTTCTCTTTTTGTTTTTTTCAAGGGTTTTTTTTTTTATAATCTTTAATTTTTTATTTTTGTTTGGAAAAAAGTAGGAAATACGAAGAGATAAGTCCTCCTAAAGTGGAAGATTTTGTTTACATTACTGATAATACGTTTACAAGACAAGAGGTGGTGTCTATGGAAGCTGATATACTTCTTGCGCTTCAGTATGAGTTAGGAAGTCCAACTATTAAAACATTCCTAAGGTTTGATTAATTTGTGATGAAAAACAGTTTGGTTTTTTTGTACTTGAGTTTTTGCTTGTTTTCATCTTTTATGTTGGGTTTGTGCAGACGGTTCACTAGGGTTGCACAAGAAGATTTCAATGTAAGCTCAAATGTGGAACTACACTTTCAATAATAGATTTTGAAATGTGGAGTTTGCAGTTTATGTAATTGTCAACTCTTGTTGTTTTTTGTTCTTTAGCACGCGTCACTATTGCAGATAGAGTTCCTCTCTTGCTATCTATCAGAACTGAGTTTGTTGGATTATAGCTGTGTGAAGTTTTTGCCGTCTCTTTTGGCTGCTTCCGCTGTCTTTCTCGCGCGATTCATCATCCGTCCGAAACAACATCCTTGGGTAAGCAATTAGAAGATTCATGACTGTTTCTTTTACATAAAGTTGTTATGTTCTAATCTGAATCTCTTTTGGTGATGTTGAACAGAACAAAATGTTAGAAGAGTACACAAAGTACAAGGCGTCTGATCTTCAACAATCTGTGGGTATCATACATGACTTGTATCTAAGCAGAAGAGGGAACAGTGTAGAAGCTGTTAGAAATAAATACAAGCAGCATAAGGTAAAAACTCACGATGATACAACCTTGGCTTAGTAATAATATGTTACAACAACATATCTAGATGGTTAATATCTGATTCTCTTGGTACTACAGTTCAAGTGTGTTGCGACCATGCCTGTTTCACCTGAGCTGCCTCTTGCTTTCTTTGAGGATGTTACCATTAGAGAAAAGGCGTAATGGAGCTTGCTTGAAGAGCTTTTTGTGATGGGAAATGTTTAGTGCCTGAATATGGGTTTGTATATAACTATCATTAGAGTTGCAGTTTATTATCGAAGATTTTTGCTAACAATAGTTAAGCAATTCCTTTTTTGCTTGGCCATTTATTTCAATGGCTAGAAGCGTTTGATTTATTGTTTTCTGCTTTTTCTTATGATGTTATCAATGTAAAAGCTTCTTTAAATCATATTGGAAAATCACTTTACTTGCACATCCTCTTAAAAAAATAAAACAAAAAGGTACAACAAAGAGGTTGTGTTGTCACATTCGCAAAAGCTATGCTAAATAAACTCTTTACACCACTTTGGCGTTTCGAATATGTATAGTGGATGAAGCTTTGTTTACCGTATCTTCAAAATGTAACATATGGCTTGAGGGCAGTTATTTTTGTGCAGCTAGCTATCGGAGACTGTAACTCTTTTGGGAAGTTCTATGGAAGAAGAAGAAGAAGACCAAGAGGTCCAAGACCAAGGAGAAGGAATAAAGTTGCTGTGTGAAATGAGGTAGACTATAAAGGCAACATAAGCGGTTGTCCAGACGCTGACTGTAACACCAAACATAAACCCATCAACTTCTGATACAAAGAAATCCAACAGAAGATACCCATTGATGATCATTACAAGTGCAGCCACAGTCCAAGCTATTCTCTGCAAGATAAATCAATAACTCCAATCAATTCACAAAACCCATATTCAGGCACTAACATTTCCCAACACAAATTCAGCCACAGTCCTAGCTTCATTACATAAGACATAAACTAATTCACCTATTGTATCCTAAGCTCATAGTAAGGGAAAAAACTGAGAGCTTTTTATTGTAAAAGAAGTTGAAATTAACCTGGAGAGTAGCTCCAATCTTGAAGTCTCCCATAATTTCTTCTTTGGATACCAATGTAAGAAGAGGGAGAAGGGCAAAAGGAATCTGTACGGACTGAAGCACATTAAGCCATTCATTCAAAACATCCAAGGAAGCTTCAGAAGTGTTGAACACAATTGCGACAATCATGGTCGGCACAATAGCACAGCTTCTTGTTATGACTGCCCTCATCCATTTCTTAAGCCGGAGATTCAGAAAACCACCCATTATAAACTGTCCAGCGTATGTACCAGTTATCGTACTGCTTTGTCCGGCTGCTAACAACCCAATACCCCAGATATAGAGAATCGGAAGAAGCCCACCACCAAACTTCTCTTGAAGATACTGACCAGCATTAACTAAGCCAATGTTGTTCGCTTTCTCGGTTCCATAAAACCCTTTTGCAAAGACAGTAGTCACAAACAAGTTAATCATGAAAGAGATGAATAGTGCGACAGAAGACTCGATCAAATAGTAGTTTAGCGCCTCTTGAACTTTTGATTTCCTCTTTGGATCGATTTGCCTCGACTGTACAAGGGCCGAATGTAAAAACACGTTGTGAGGCATTATGACACAGCCAACAACACCTACAGCTTGCCTAATTGTCTTTGAGCTAAGTCTTGGAAGTAAAATACCTACCATGAACACAACAAAGATCTGATTTTATTTAGCAATCCAAAAGCAAATAGAATCAAAATCAGAGAGAAAGAAAGAAGCATTTTGTACCTATCATAAGTTCTTTTCCACTTGGTTTTGTTTCACCAAACATCCAAGCAAATGACAAACCCATCGTTGCAATCAAAACTGCAAAAACAGCTTCTAACTTCCTCACACCATAATTCTCTAGAAACAAAAATAAAAAACTGTTTGCAAACAATCCATTAGCCAAAGCTTTCAAGAAACAAGAACTCAAAAGCAAAAAAAAAAAACAATTCTTCTTAATCTTTAAACCAAGTTCTCTGCTGACTCGTTAGTTCCAAACTCAACCACCTCTAAGATAATCTAAACAGCTTACACATTCCGATCATCTTAGCCAAGTTTTCAAGAACAGAGCAAATAAGAGCCAAAAAGAAAAGCAAATTTCACGATTCTTGTGATCTTTAAACCAAAATTTTCTACTAATTCGTTGGTTCCAAACTCAACTACCTCTAAGATTATCCAAACAGCTACAGATTCGGATCATCTTAGCTAAGTTTTCAAGAACAGAGCAGAGAAGAGCCAAAAAGAAAAAACAAATGTCAAGATTCTTGTGATCTTTAAACCAAGTTCTCTACTGATTTATTAGTTTCCAAACTCAACTAGCTCTAAGATTATCCAAACAGCTACAGATTATGATCCAAGTTTTCAAGAACAGAGAAAAATTTCATCCATTAGCCATGTTTTCAAGAACAGAGCAATTTCAAGATTCTTGTGATCTTTAAACCCAAGTTTTCTACTAATTTGTTAGTTTAAAATTCAACTAGCTCTAAGATGATCCAAACAGCTACAAATTCGGATCCAACTTTTCAAGAAAAAGATAAAAAATTTCAAGATTCTTGTGATCTCCGAATTTGAAAAACAATCCATTAGCCAAGATTTCAAGAACAGAGCAAAAATTTCAAGATTCATGTGATCTCTGATTGATCCAAGAAGAGCTAATAAAGATTGAAAGGAAGGAAAGAAAGGAAGACTAACCAATCGGAAGCAGTAATAACAACACCAGCCCAAAGAGGCAAGACGCCACGGCTAAGAATCTGAATGGCAATAGCACTACCAATGACTTCTTGAATATCAGCTCCAATCAAAGCCAACTCTGCCATAGACCAAAGCACATACCTAGCCCAAGTTGGGTACTCATCACGGCAAAGCTCAGCAAGATGACGACCAGTGGCAACACCGACTCTAGCCGACAGCATCTGAATCAGCAAACCCATAGCTGTGGCCCACATCAACAGCCATAGAAGAGAGTACCCAGCGATGGCACCCGCTTGTAGATCTCCTTCAAGATTCCCTGGATCTAAGAACGCTATGCTCATCAAGAAACCTGGTCCTGTGAACAGCCATAGCTTCCTCCACGAGAATGGTGGTGGTGTGGTGTCTCCGGCGACGTTGGGAGATTCGAAATCGACGATCACGATCTTGTCTCGTGATTCGAAAGCTGCTTCGGATTCGGATTCGGATGATTCGGAATTGGAGGGAGGAAGGAGATGGTCGGCTTCTTCGAGTTTGCCGTCGACCTTGACGTCATTTTCCATGGAGGAGAAGATCTGTTCCGGCGGAGTGAGATTGGAAGAAGGAGGAAGTGGAGGTGGTATCGTCGTCGGGGACACTGAATGAATGGAGGGATAATAAGAGGTTGCACCACTCAGGCATTGTGTTACTTTTTTTCTTTCTTCCTTTTGGCTATGTCACACTTTTTGTAATTAAAAGCATTTTCTTTTTTTTTGGTTGATCTTTTTTCTTTCTTTCACCAAATTATAATGTTTGCTTGCTTTAATGAACCGATTAATTAGGTAGATGAGTCTGAAATATTGATACATATGTATATTATGTAATGGTGTTGGGGTCTAAATCGTGTACAGAAATTTAGATCTAAAAGGATTTGGAAATTAAGGTTTATAGAGGAGGTGAAAGGGACAACCGGAATGAAAAAAAACACACAGTGAAGGAAGTCGAGCCGTGAATTTGGATTTATAGGGAGTGGTGAATAACGCAGTTAAACTTGCCCGATTAAATCAAATTGTCGGTCTCAAACTGAACAGTTCAACATAAAATTGAAATGATGATCCTAAAGTGAATTGAAGACTTATTCAAAATAATGATAGAATGTTTTGATTTGTAATACCTGAATCCAGGAAGTAAATACTAATGAATGTAAATTAAAAAAGAGTAAAATGTAGAGGTTAAACATGATTCTGAGCTATAAAATTAGATGAAGAATAGAAGACAATGACAGAACATTCTCCACACACACATTCTTTCCATTTCTTAATACTTTTATCTCAATCTTCATAAAAAGAGGTACAAAATCATCAATAATAAAATTCGTTGACTCCTTGTTTTCTCTTGATCTTATTCACTTTGCTTAATTCTTAATTTGGATCCAATTCTTGAATATTTACCCAAAAAATCATTTGATTTTTCTTGTGTTCTCAGATGAGCATGATCTTCAGACATTTTTATCTATAAATTTTGGTAGTTGCAGTTTCTATTATAACAGTTTGTGTTATAAAAAGATAACTAGTGAATCTAAACTTCAACTAAGGAAAGAGTTGCTTGAAGAGCAGCAAAAGGTCACCACATACAGTACCAAAATGAAAGAGTTAACAATTTCATTAAGAATTTTACTAAACAAATCGACAAAGTGACCAGCGAACAAACAAATTTATCGCAAACAACCACCCAAGTTACTATTAGAAATGGCATGTGTACGAGACTTAAAAGCTCAAAACACATTGTTAACACCTTCCCTGGAGGCCCAACGAACTCAAATGAGTTTCTCTCGTCAGTGCCAGTAAAACCATAATTATGACCTTATTTGGAACAAACCCACCAGTAACTCAATACCAATCTCAGCTGGTTAAACGGATATGCATTCAATTTTTAAAGTCAAATACGATTACTAACACAACCATCTCATAGGAAGAACGTCTTTTCATTAATCGATTCATGGGGAATAGGGGGCGGGGAATTCAAATATACCAAGTACAATTTATCTATGTCAATACAGATATATGACTAAAAAAAAAGAGTTTAGGATTCAACAAGAACGAAGACCAAAAAAGGAACCCCCCATCATTGCCAGGCCCACGAGAGGCTCCAACACAGTCGCTCCTCCATTATGCGCTTCCTATTTCAATCCTCTCTGTTTATGGCTCAAGTGGCCGAAATGCCCAACCGAGAAAACCTGTAATAAGGTCATGCCAAGAGAGCAACAGTAAAAGAAACTTGTAAACCTATATTCTGCTGAAACTTGTAGTTTTATAACGGATTTATTTGGTATATCTGACAATTATTTTTGCAACACAATACCATACACGTTGACCTGTTGAACATAATAAAGTATCTCATTCTCAATTTGACCGTATAAATCAAGTAGGAAAGTCCAACTTTTCTTCTAGCAGAATTGACTTTTCTTTCGTGTAATTTCTTGTATCTTTCATAATCAATTAGTTTACGTCGTAAGGTAATAACATACATATTTGTCAAAGTCCACGAAACTTTGGGGCTTATATAAGGGGGCTTTACATTACATATATATTGCATCAGTATTCAGAAAATCTGAAAACAAATTAAAGATTATACATTAAAACGCTGACATATATCAAGAACCTTTGTGACTACGTTCGCTAAATACTTAAGATCACGATGTGTCGAATCTTATGTTGTTGCTTCTGCCGCAAGAAGAAAAAGCCGCGAGATGCAAAAAAAGGTAAAAAAGGAAAAAAGGATGGAGGTCTTGTTGTGAAGCCAACTAAGCCTAAGAAGCGTCGAAATGAAGGAGTAGAAATAAACCCAGACGTATGCTGCTGCTGCTTTGGTGGAGAAGGCGGAGGTGGAGATGGTGGTGGTGGTGGAGGAGACGGTGGTGGTGGTGGATGTGGAGGCGGCGGTGGCGGCTGCGGAGGTGGAGGTGGAGGCGGTTAAAAGATGAGAATTCTGTAATTCTTTGTATAACGGTTAAGTTCTTGTGTATGTGATTCGTTTTTTAATTTAATATATATATTCATTTTTTTTTTCGAAACTTAAATATGTTACTAATATATATATTCTCTCTTTCTTTTTGTTTGTTACAGAGATAGTATAATGTAAAATATGCTTTTATGTAATTTCTTGTTTGAATGGAAATCGAATGTATAGATATACAAATATATTATACAATCGAATATATATAAATCTTCATATGTTTATTTTTCTTCTCTGAATTATTATTATATAATTCTTTTTTTTATATATTTTATCGGTTGATCCGGTTTGATACAATCTCCTAAAGGATTTTGCACTTAATTCACGGTTGGAATGCAAGATAAAGAACCGATGAGACTACTAGCACTTGAGGTTCAAAGGTAAATCGAATCAGACCGTCAAAAGATGTGAATGTCCTCTGATATTCTAAAACCTTTTATATCCTTGGATGTAACGTACCAAGACGATAGATTAGGAGCGTTGTAAAGATGTGACGCACCAAACAATAAGAATGTTCAAGTAGAACAAAAGAGAGAAACTGAGTCTCAAAGATTTTCAAACTGAAAATATATTATCAAAGATTGATTTAAAATGTGTGTATACAAAGGGTTTAAATAGAAAAAAATTTAATAAAAAGAGTGCATGAAGGTATGAAGCTACATGGCTTTATCGGAAACAGACTGGCTATTAAATGCAGCGCGGGTGAAGTTTGGCGGGTGAAAAAGTGTCCAGGTTCATCGCCGGAGGCATGAAGCTGCATGGCTTTTGTACATTCTTACCGGAACTGTGATACAATCTCGGATCATAGCACCGGGTCAGAGTAGCTTTTCCATAATTCAACGGTTCAATGGTTTAACGGATACCATGAACTCCGAACGTATTTGGGTGGAATGGGCCATGAAATCCATGAGATCTAAAATGGACCACCATACTGCCTATCCCATGTTTGAAATACCTTCCGACTAATGCTGTAAAGTAGACATACCGCCTATATTTCTGACTATCAAGTAAACCAATTAAGTCTTAATCCAACTAACATGAAATTTGATTCGCACACATAACTTAATCAACTTTAAAATGTGATTTTTGTTTTCAAGATCGAACCCAGATCTGGGAGTTACACCTTTCACCCTTCCATTTCTCTATCGCTGGACCACATATGCGTGCGTGGACATTCTAACTATATAATTGATTGAGATAAATGTTAATGTATCTTTGTAACTTCTATAATACCAAGATTTCAGTTGATGGTCATAATTTTTTGAAAAAATTAAAATGAATACAAATTTCTCACCAACTAAAAGAAATGAATTTTCCTTAAATTATTTATCATTTAAAAAAGTTCGTAGAAAAGAAAAAAATTCTCATAATACATTCCATTGACCCATTTAAATTTATAAGCCCGATATAGATTTATAAGCCCATTTACTCCTTCTACGAGCCCATTATCTTGTTGAAAGAGAAACCAAAACCATTCTGTAGCTTGAACCAAACGAAAAGCTCGTCTCTTCTCTTCTCTGCGTCTTTCTCTGTATAAACCCTTTCGACGAAGAAGCAAAGATGTTCAGGAACCAATACGACACAGACGTGACAACATGGAGTCCAACAGGTCGTCTATTCCAAGTAGAATACGCCATGGAAGCCGTGAAGCAAGGCTCAGCAGCAATAGGACTCAGATCTCGCTCCCACGTCGTCCTCGCATGTGTCAACAAAGCACAGTCGGACCTCTCTTCTCATCAAAAGAAGATCTTTAAAGTCGATGACCACATCGGTGTTGCCATCGCTGGTCTCACTGCTGATGGTCGTGTTCTCTCTCGTTACATGAGATCTGAATCGATCAACCACTCTTTCACTTATGAGTCTCCTCTTCCCGTTGGACGTCTCGTCGTTCGTCTTGCTGATAAAGCTCAGGTTTTTGTTAACCCTTTTCACTTAAAGTTCGAAGCTTTTTGAAATTTAGAGTAAAGTTTATGTCTTTTTGGACAATGAGTGATATTAGTTTGTTGCTTCGATATAGTAAATTGAGAGATTCTTACTTGATTTATGGAGCTCTAAGCTTTATGGAATTGGAGTAAAGTTGATGTTTTTGCTAAGCAATGTGGTCAATGAGTGATATCAGTTTGTGAAGAAGTGTTATGATTATGAAATTTTGAGCTTGTTTGAGTTGTTAGTCTATATAGTAAATTGAGAGAGTCATACTTGGTTTTAGTGTGATGTATCGACCTAAGAGCCGCTAGTTTTCTCAGTGAATTTACTTTTTAGATGTATAGTAGAAATGTCTAGAGCTCTAAGTTTTATGAAATTGGAGTAAAGTTGTTGTTTTTGGTAAGCAATGTGGCCAATTGTATCAGTAATGTTTGTATGTGCTATGCAAGTCTTGATGATTTTGAATTATAGAGCTTCTTGAGCTGTTTTCTTCTGTTAATCTTGAATAACCTGAATACAACGATTTAGCCTTTAGCAAGAGAATGACTTGAAATGTATCAACTTGGAAAATGGAACTGTAAAATTTAGTTTGTATTTGTGTATGTTTGCATCGTCTATTCTCTACAGTTGATAAAGAACTTTGTTGTTCTCTTCTTGGTTTTGTACTTTGCATTTGTTCACGTATGTTGTTTTACAATTGCCATAGAACTTTGTGTTCACTAGTTTTGGGCGTCTAATGTAGAGTTCTTAAGTTAGATGATGTATTCACATCTTCAAAAGGTTTAGTTAGCTGCTGTATTTACATGTCCGACTGGCTTCTGAGAAGAACTCTTATTTGTTCTTAGAACAAAAATCTGATTTCAGTCATCGTTAAACTCATTTGTTCGTCTTGTATTTACCCTCTTCATATTTCTCCTTGAGCAGGTATGTACCCAACGGTCATGGAAACGGCCTTATGGCGTGGGTTTGCTGGTAGGTGGACTTGACGAGTCAGGAGCCCACCTTTACTACAACTGCCCCAGCGGAAACTACTTTGAATATCAAGCTTTCGCTATCGGGTCTCGTTCACAAGCTGCGAAAACTTATCTAGAACGAAAATTCGAGAACTTCAAGGAGTCATCAAGAGAAGATCTGATAAAAGATGCAATTTTGGCCATAAGGGAAACTTTGCAAGGGGAAACACTCAAGAGCTCGCTCTGCACGGTTTCTGTTCTAGGAGTCGATGAACCGTTCCATTTCTTGGACCAGGAAAGCATACAGAAGGTGATTGACACGTTTGAGAAGGTTCCCGAAGAAGAAGAGGATGCTGGTGAGGGTGAGGCCGAGGCTGAAGCTGCTGCTGCTGCACCTGCGGAACAAGGTGGTTCAGGTGATCAAGATGTTGCACCAATGGAAATGTGAGCAAGTGAGAATGTTAGAGTTGAATCTATAAATGACTTTGGCATATAAACACAACTTCTTGGGGTATTATAACTTTCTCATGTTTAGCTCTTTGGTGTCGCAGTCACTCAACGTCTTAAAACTATTTTGGTTTTTACTAAATCTTTCTTTTTCGTTTATAGTTTCGCTTTGGAGATTACAGTTTCAGTTAGTTACTATCAATAACATTTTAATTAGATTTTACATTCCCACTCCCACGCACTGGTTTTTAATTAACTGTGGATGGGACAACGCGCACAATATAATTAGCCATAAAATGTCACGCAACTATAAATCTACATCCAAATGAAGGACACGAAGCTCAACGTGAAACAAAATCTAAAGACCATGACATAGGATAATTCACAAACGTAGTAAGTGATGAACTTGTCACTGGTTATGGTGTTCATATCACTACTCTAAATCTATATCCAAATAAAGGGCACGAAGCAGCTCAACGTGAGACAAAAGGTAAGGACCATGTCTTTAGGATCATTCAGAAACATAGTAAGTATTGTCACGGGTCATGGTGCTCATGTTCAGGTAAAACAAAAAAACCATAAGTGCTATAGCTCGTTGTAGAAAAGAAAGCAGACATTATACTTCTCGTAGAGGATAAAATCTTGAAATTGTTTGGAAAAAATGTTATATAACTCATTCAAAAAAAAAAAGGTTTTATAACTTAATGTGACAATTATAAACCCTTACGGCTCTTTTTGGATTTGAACCAAATTCGCAACATAACTGAGGAGAAATTGGCAAGAAGATTCTGCACCGTGAAACTGCACTGGACCACTTGTTTGTATTTATCCTCCATTCACTATTTTTGTTCTAGCAGAGAATTGTCTTTTCTTTTGATTAGTTTCTTGGATCTTTCATAAACAATTAATTTACGCGTTAGCTACTCACAGAAGCTAAGTAGTTTCGGGCCAACATTAAATACTAACAGAAGCAATTAAAAAATACCTTATCTTATAACAAATGTCTACAATAGCTATGATCATTCATATAGTACAAAAAAATAAAAACTAAATTACAAAACAAAACATTAGTTTTAACTTTTTTTTTTCCTTTAAGAATTGTTAACTATAGATTTAAACTTGTAGTTAGTTAATTGATGGATGCAATAGTTAACTCATATGATATTTTTTCACCAAATCATGATATTTTATGTGGTGTATTAATACTCAACCTAGTATAAAATAATCATATACAAAAATCTTTATATGACATAACCAGTTATTTATTTATTTTATCGTCATTTTTGAAAAATCTATAATTGTTTATATACTAGTTTGGTTACTAAAGTTATAAAACCATAAAATATTTTATCATATAAAATCTTGTTTTTTCTATTGATCTAAATATCACACAGATTTCAACATTTAAGCATATATCTTTATAATTTTGTCAACAAAGCTTAAAATGGATGAAATGTATAGCATACGGCCATACGACAATGTTTCTTTTTTTAACATAAGAGGGCTTTACATAACATTTATTCAAAATCTGAAAGTAAAGTAAAGATTATACATTGCGCGCTGTAATTGCGTTCGCTAAAAACTCAAGATCACGATGTGTCGAATCTTATGTTGTTGTTTCCGTCGAACCCTATGTTGTTTCTGCCGAATCTTTTGTTGTTGTTGCTTCTGTCGCAAGAAGAAAAAGCCGCGAAATGAAGGAGTAGAAATAAGCGCAGACGACGTATGCTGCTGCGTAGACGTATGCTGCTGCATTGGTAGATTAGTCGTAGGTGGAGACGGTTGTGGTGGTGGATGTGGAGGTGGTGGATGTGGAGGCGGCGGTGGAGGCTGTTAAAAGATGAGAATTCTGTAGTTCTTTGTATTAAGAATCAAGTACCTGTGTTTGTGCCTTTTTTTTTTAATTTAATATATGTAATGTAAAAAATATATGTTTACGTGATTTCTTGTTATAATGGAAATGAATTTATAAGTATATAACGGGATTTATTGGATCAAGAATTTGAGAGAATTTGTATTTATACAAATCTAAAGAATTTTTTTTAAAGAGTTAAGGATTTGAGCAAATTTTATTAAGTAATTTGAGTTTGAGACCATTTTTTTTTATACTGTTTTTCCTTTTGATATGAGTAGACGATAAGATTGAATTCATTTTTTTACAATTGCATTGCATTTTGTTAAGTATTGTACGTTTAAACTTGCACACTCAATGTCGCACACTCAATGATGCGACATAGCTAATCTTCGTCTGATGTTTATGATTTCTCAATCCTTTTGTCTGGATTTGCATTTTCTGGAGTTTGATCACATGCTTGTCTTTTTATTTTCCCATTCTTTTTGTAGCAGAATACATCTCTCTCTGGATTACAAAGCAGTGGATGATCAAAATCTATAAGTGCATATTAGGAGAGAAAACAGCATGTTTTGGTTCACAAGCTCATCTCATGTAATTATTGCCAGAATTATTAAAAAAGCTAACCTGATTTCGCTTCTAAGAGTATAGCGTAGACAGAGCAGTCATTCATATTCTCCAGGATGCTGGTTTCGAAAAACTTCTCTGTTTCCTCCAAACCCAATACATTCGCAATCACGTGAAGCCTAATTGTATAATCTTGGAAAAATATTAAATATTTCATTAAATAAAAAAAGAAGATTAAACATAAAAAAATATTGAGGAAATTTGTATGAATATTATTAAAACTTTAAAAAATTTGAAATTTAACCCTTCTATTTAAAAGTTTGAAAACTAACTTACTTAACATCTAAAATTACTAAAAAATCCCTAACACATAAACTGTATAATTTGTCTAATATATATATTTATATTAATTTCGAATTTTCTTATTATTTTTTTTAAAATACGCTATTTTCGAAATGCGTAAATAAAAATTGAAAAAACTTATTTTTATCATCAATTAGATATTATAACAA
>ASZH01045263.1:0-16674 GCA_000411075.1 Sisymbrium irio | reverse complement strand
AGAGAACTAACATTTAATTATTCTTAATATTATCAAATTTTAGCAACATAAAATTTGTATTGTAAGTTATTTAAAATATTTATACCATTTAATTCTCATTTTCGTTTCATATATTAATTTTTATTTTAATCATTGATTTTAATATTTTTTTATCATTATTCACATTTTTTTTTGAATAAAATGAATAACATATTTTTTTTTAAGATTGTGGTATATCTAAAAATGAAACATATATTTATACTTAAATCTTAAAAGATATTAAAAGATTTTGTGAATAAATTAGGTAATAATTGAATTGACCATTCTACCATTAATGAAATTTTAAAATGTTTAATAATTCCAATGGCATTTCATGTAATATAATACATAATTAACTGTTAGTTTTTAAGGAATGTTTCTGTTTTAATAGTATAGAGATATGACAGATGAAAAAATGAGTTTACAAAATGAGTCAGTGATATCCGGAAACCACGAGCAAGACAGGAAAATTTTCATCAAACTGCTATGAAACCAGGGAATATGTATAGGTTCCCTTATTTGAGTCATTTTTGTATAAGTTTAAAAATATAAAATTTTATCAATTTATAAAGATTATTAATTTATTAAATATTAATTTGTATAGGTTATACAGTATCTATTCAATGACTCAAACACTTTTTTTTCTTCCTTACAATTCTTTATCACCTATATATTTATAGCTTTTACGATCCCGTTACAATCCAAAATCTCCAATATTCAGTTGAAATAATTGAAATCAGGGAAGACGTAAATCACTAACTAGGAATTCAAGACAAAGAATTAACATCATTAGTGCTAATCGTATTCCTTGACGGTGATTCTGTCATTTCTAGCTCCAACTATAGCAGTCTCTCATAGAAATATAGCCAAATGTTTGAGAGAGCTCAACTTGTGCTGGCCAGCATTTTGCGCCAGGAAACAGCCAATCAGTAGAATGATGCGAAATATTAAAATTGTCACGATATTGTCTATTTGCAGAGGGAAATTGTTCTACACAATAAATTTTTCGTCATAGTCTTTCAGTTTTGTCTTATTCAGCGTATTTTCAAGAAGAGAAGAGTAAGTAACTGAGACTTAGATTTATTTGATATAACAAAATATAGAAAGCATTACAACAATTGCGAGGAAGATAAAGAAAGAAGAAAACAATTAACGTGATCCACCATTCTTTAATTATCCGTAGAGTAATTAAGCGTGCCAATGAGTTTAACCAAGAGATAACGTCGCACACATACAGCAACACATCGCTGCACATATTAGATTAGGTATCACATATCTAATGGAACCGAAAGCAATGAGAACCACACATAACCTGCAGAAAGGACAATACGGTGGATTTTAGTCAATAGAGAGTGAGAAAAATTCTGTTTATGGGACATAATTTGTAGATTTTGTTGGATGCACACCAAAATAGTGGACTGGTATGATCTAGAGATGACGAACCGCAAACAAAAACCCAAAAGAACACCACGGACCAACCCGTGAAGAAATAATTAAGAATCATCTTCAGAATGCTCATCCCCGCGCTGAATCTGCAAAACCAATAAAACCGTCATCAATTTGTAGGTTTGTAAGTGCGTAAAACATGAAAAAAAAAAAGACAGTTCATACCCGCTCTCTGAGGTAGCATTTAGGTTAGTACAGAAACACCAACATATGATAGGGATATTGACAATACAGCCACAAGTATAAGCATTGATCCACTTTGCTTCTGAATGTTCACCTTTTGAAACACTCACAACAACTATGGCTACACAAATCTGGACCAATGTTATAACAAACTCGATCAAATTCAAAGCTGTTGCAAACATATATGGTGTTTGCGCAACAGTTGATAAGAAACCGTCATCGCTGTGCTCACTGTTGGTCAACAAAGGGCTCTTCATTGGTCACTTTTGGTTTCTTCTATTTCTTGTCAGTCCATCTACATCTGCAATGCATTTATAGACCATTCCAATTCTTTAATATATTACTATTATTATTTTAAGACCAACTCTAACCAAAGTTTTAGTCTTTTACAAGTTATAATTTCTGAATTATTTCGTACAAAATCGTCATTTTAAGACCATCAACTCCAAGACCGATTTGGATCTGAATTATAGTCTTTTACAATGAAACATATGGGAAAGAAACTGAAGCATTGACCTTTTCAATTACTTGGTGCAAAATCGTTATTTTAAGACCATCAACTCCAAGACCAATCCTGTGGCAATTGTTTACTAGTCTCTTACAATGAAATAGTTATCAAATTATTTGGTACTTAAACTATTTTCTTTTACAACGAAGCTCAAAGCGTTAACCTTTCCAATTCTTTGATGCTAAACTCTACCACAACATAAAGAGGAGAAAAATAATTATTTTTTAACTGTAGAAACTTGAAAAAACTTATATACATTTTATAAAAAGCAAACAGAAATCATATATCTATCTCGGACATGGATTGATTCTTCAATTAATTAAGAAATTAAAGTTTTATTTTTCTTTGTAAGATTCTTTGTTAGGAGCTGTGTAATCTACGTTACGCAACAATTCTATTGATTTCAACTATGAATCATATTTTCAGGTAAGTCTACATGATCCTACTATATTTAATACAATAGTTCCAATATACATTTACATGTAAGCACGAATAATCACTGCTGTATCTATTTTGTTTAAGAAAATCTATATATGCATCTAACTTAAGAAGTGTATTGCAAGATGAAATATTAGCGGTACATACTACAGAGAAAAGATACACCAATATAAACTTGAAGTTTTTTAAACTTAGATACACCATTTAAAACCCCCGCGTATACGTGGTGATTTTTATCAGCCCTATCCAGAATCCAACAATCTTAAACATTCGTTGAAATAATAGAATTAGAGAGGAGAAAAAAAAAAGTTATTCAAAGAATGAAGTTGACGAAATCAGCTTATCGTTGCATTTGTGATAGTTGTCATGTCATCTATGGCTTTGACCAGAGCAGCTGCGGAGCGAGGTTTGTGGAGAGATGATAAAGCTGCGCCGTGCGTCGTGACAGAGTCATGTCTTGCCTATCAGCGATAGTCAAGGAAGTAAGCCGCCGGAATATTATTGCGAGAAACTGAAAGAGCAACAACTTGTCTATTTGGTTACATAAAATCTCCAACCTTTGGTCATTACATCTGAAAATGTCCACGTACTTTTAGCGGCTTGTGGCATTCCATATTCTACATGTTGAAACTCAAAACATTGATAAGATGATTATTAGTGATGATAAATATCAAAATCTTATGTAATGGTGATGATTGTGTTCAGGTTCAAATTGATTCTAAATAGACATAATAGTATTCGTTTTTATTACAGATTTGTTTTCGCAATAAATTCATTGGAGCTAATGAAGGAGAGGAAAGCTTGATAGAGTTCGTACGTAGGAAATGCATGTGTGTAAATTTTCAAGTGTTTTATGATTTCAATTATCATGAACGCGTAAATGTTTTTAGTGGACGCTAACGAATAATCGCGCTAACTGATCAAAGGGTATATATATATATCAAATACATAAAGATAAATCAGAATGAACTACAAGGTGCTTCATTATACTTCAAAAATTAGAATCCACTGAATAAATAAGAGGATGATTAATGCTTAACGAAAATCGTTAATCGATAATAATACATATACATATATGTACTACTAGACCGATGTAGGTTAAGGAGTAAAACTTGAATATTAAAATCTGTACACTTGGCTCAACAACTAGGAACCATTTACTAAACCCTGACTGAAGTTAATATCTAGTGAAGCTTTAACTATCTTCCGATTAGTTAGCATCTGGCTTCGAGCTACTTGGATTAAATTCTCCATTTGTTGCAGTAACTGATGCCGAGAAGACAGGTTCAAGACTCTCGTTTATGCTCTTTGTTTGTCTCTTTACCCTTTTTGTTCTCTGAGGCTGAAGAGTAGCATCTCCTTCACCATTCGCTTCCTCTTTTGCTTTCTGAGGAACTCTCGATTTCGGAGTTGAAGCAGCTTTCCTCTGCAAATCGCCGAATAGCACATGCCTTTTAGTTATATATTATATACTCAAGCCAGAAGTGATCAACTTAGCACCAAGATAAGAAAAGTAGACCAATTCATAGTGTCATCAATTTTCATTTGCCACTAGGCCTTGTAGCATAGATCATGAGATGGATCGGGACTTAACATACACTTGGTAATGAGAAAGGCAAAAGAAAAAGTCCGAGACTCCGAGTTTGTAGCATATTTACCTTTTTGTTACTGGGTTTTGTCTTTTCCGGTTCTTGCGAAGGTTCCTGTCCCTTATCCTGTCGTTCAGCAGCATCTTCCAACTCTTCCAAAGTTGCATCTCCTTCAGCATCTATTCTGATACATTTCATTGGCTGTTTTTTCTTTTGCCTGTCTTTTACCTGGAAGACAGAATGAAGTACGAGTGGCACAATTTAGAATTCATTTTGGGTTAACTTCTCCTTCTTTTGAAGAATGAATTGCAAAATACGTAGATGTAACTACAATGCTGTCCTGTCCCCACCTGTAATGGTAGTTCTCTGAATTTCTGCTCCAGTTGTGCTGCCTCTGCATCATCCATAAGCAACGATACCACATCCGCAGTTCCAAAAACATCATCACCCTGAACATGACCTCCTGTCATAACAAGCTGTTGAACTGTATTTTTCTGACTTGCCCTGTGCAAAATTTTCTCTTCCACCGTCTCCTTGCAGATGAGCCGATAAACAGTAACCTATAACAGGTTTTTCGTTTCAGAAGAAGAGATCAGGCGAGAAAGATAATAATCACATTGGCAGATGCTTGTTCACTAAAAGGACGTTTTGGATACATAATGAAGCAATAAAGGAATTGGCAGTATAGAAGACAGAATAATCACTGACATCTTTTGTCTGACCAAGACGATGAGCTCTGTCCATAGCTTGTAAATCCAAGGTGGGGTTCCAATCACTTTCATAGAAAATGACGGTGTCAGCAGCGGTCAGGTTGATACCAAGTCCTCCAGCTCTGGTGCTCAGCAAGAATACAAAAATATCGCTCCTGCAACCACGTAGGGTTTTACACTTATGTACAGAAAGCCTCACGGGAACATGAAAGAAAGGCTTGAGATAGTCAACCCTACCTATGCTGAAAATCCCGAACCATATCTCGGCGATCCATGATGGTGGAGGATCCATCAAGCCTGAGGTACTTGTACTTTCTATAGTTCATGTAGTCCTGCATAAACATGAAACTGGACGTGTAAAGGGAAGGTGTAAAAATGGATGTTTGTAATTAATAAGACCACGAATTCATTAGCACAGTGCGATCACGACTTGTGTCTATATGCTACCTCGAGAATGTTCAGCATCTTTGTCATTTGTGCAAACAGGAGGACCCTGTGATTTCCCGCTCGAAGCCGCTTCAATAATATATCAAGTGTCTGCAGCTTCCCAGAGTCCTATGATCCAATTTTGTGATAAGAAACACGAGCTCATAGTAAAGCCACTAAATGTAAAGGGAAGCTGCAAAAGAGAAGAAACTACCGTGAGCAACTTTGCAGGGTCAAAACTTTGCATTGGAGGGCAGGAACCAAATATTCTGTGCGTCAGTTGAAGCGCAGGTTGTACAACTGGAAGTTCTGAATCAATTTCTTGGATTAAAGGATGTGGAAGGCTGTTCGGCTTCCTGGGTCCATTAGCTTCTGACGTTCTTGCAAAGCCGATTAACAATCTCTTAAGCCATGGTTGATGTAGTTCTTCTGTAATCCTGTATGCAGAATTTCTGTCCGAGCAATGAACGCTTACCTGGAAAATGCAAGTTCAAATAATGCACGGTTGAGAAGACTCGGTAAAAGAATTACCAAGGTTAATATTTGGCAACGTCACAATTCAAATAAATCATACCGGTGGAGCTCTGGCTTTGGGGATAAAAGTATATGCAGCATGTAGGAGTTTGATATTTGAAAGTAGCCTATCTTGATGAGAGATCACTAATGATTCAAATGAGTGACAGGTAGGCCCTGTGGCTAGTCTCCCTTTCAGCAAACTCGTTTCAACCTTTGATGGCATCAGCAACATTCTTGTGACAGCTCTAGTCTTAACTCTCATGATGTTATCTCCACTAAGCTCATCATCCATGAATTCCATAAAAGAGTCTAATATTTCATCCAAGAATTGCCGCTCCCATTTCAGTATGGAGAATAATAGCCTTTCCATGACGGAACACAAAGCCAGATATCCAACTTCAGATGGTGATAAATCCATCAAGCGCGAAAAGCCAAATGCTCCACTTACACTAACTGCTTGACCTACGCTAGAATCAGAAGGGAAGATTGACCTAAGAATATATTCAGGTGAATATATATTAAAACGCTTCAGGAAGGATTCTCTTGATACGCCCCGCCCGATAGAAGAACAAAACGTTTCAGAGTTTTGGAGCATTTCTTTCTGTAGGAGTTTAGGTATCTGAAAGCGAATTAAAAGATCGAAACCAAAGTCAGCAATAAGTCAGAGACTACAAAATATAGCCGACCTCAGAACTTATTTTAGGTACTGAATTTCACCTTGTATGTTATGGGATTTTGACCACCAGAATAATGTACATCCTCCAGCTCACCAAAGGGAGGGGGTAAAAGGGAATTGGACATCACTCCAAAGTAGAGATACGAGCTCCCTTCATTCCTTTCGAACAACTCTGGATGGTTGCACACCTGACATCAGAGACACAAATATATTACCATAAGCCACAGTCTTGCACATGTTGTTTGAGAGAAACAACTTCGTCTTGAATGATGTATGAGAAAGCAGGAGAAGACGTTAAAAGAAAGCAGGGAAGTAAAACTGGCATGACAAGAGAGCTTGCCTTCCTAAGCTGAATGACGATATTCATTAAATTCAATATTTTCTTTTCGTTAAAATGCCCACGGTTGCTATCAAACAACTCAGCCAGAGAAATTTTGTTCTTGATAGCCTGATAAAAAGCCTGTTGTCGAGAACTGAGCTTGCAGTGTACTGTAACTTCCGTCTTTGTAGTTAACTCAGAAACCACATCCTTTTTGACACGTCGGAGCATGAATGGCTTTAATATTGCATGCTGTATGGGAAAAGAAACAAATTGTGAGGGACTAGATAGCTTAAAAAGGTATAAAGATGCATATAGTGTGCAAACCTAAGGAATTCATAGAGAATCACGAATCACTAATTGGAATTAACAATCCTTCTAACCGCAAAGAAGGTTGGCTGACAGAAACAAGAAACAAGAATCCAGAAGATTTCCGTTCATGACATATGCATACACATCAGTGTCGTGTTTCCAAAACTCCCAAGAGGAATAATAACGCAAAAGGACTGAATAATTTCAGAAATCGAAAAGGAAAGAGAAGCATAGTGCGCGAACCTTTTCACAGAGCCTAGAAAACTAAAAAAAATGAAGCAAACAGAAACTAAAAGAATTTGAGGTATATCGCCATGCTAATTCTGTAAACAGAGTGAAATCTCACCAGTCTGTTAAGCTGGTGCTCGTTTAAAGTGCCTCCATGTTCAGCATGATTCTCGATTCTGTTAATCAATATGGATTATGTATCAGAAACAAGATTGTTCACTACAAACTTTTACATGACCATCAAACCCAGGCAAATAGGACATACCCTTTTGAGAACCACTCGTTAAATTGATCATGGCTGTCAAACAACATTGGCATGATGAAGTGCAGCAGCGCCCATAATTCTGCCATGTTATTCTGAATAGGAGTACCAGTCAGAAGCAATCGGTTACGACAGTTGAAACTTAGTAGGGTCTTCCATCTTATACTGTCAAAGAAAAAGGGAAAATGAAAACTTGCATGAGATTTTAGCATTTTAAGACAAAAGTAACATTACCATGCACTGAGAATTCAACGTACAAAGGGGTACAAAAACTTAATGAGTGAAACATGATCCTTGCAAACACAAGCAACCCCCTTATTCAACTGAATCGAGAAAAAGGTAAGAACCTGGTGGAACTTTTGATTGCTTGGGCCTCATCTAGCACCATATATTGCCACTTCACCCGACGAAAATACTTCTCATCGGTTACTAATAGCTGATAGCTGGTAATTAAAATATGAAAACCAGCATCCCTGAAAAAGAGTAAAGAGGATTTATTGATTGCGAAGCCTTTGAGCGAATAAGCCGAGATCACACACACGCAAATCAACTACAAGAACATTCACAATGAAAAAATGTTTATAACCTAAAATATGTCACACAGCCGTTACCTTCGGTACATACGCTTGGGATTGATATTCTTTCTTAAAATTGTCCGCTCTTGTAATCCTCCCCAATATGGAAGAGTTTTCAAGTCAGGACAGAAACGACTAATTTCATCAGCCCAATTGTTAAGGACAGAAGCAGGGGCAACAACCAAAAATGGACCCCAGATGTTTTTTTCCTGTGTGAGAGGAGGATGCATGAGTTTTAACATAGCCAAACCACAACAGATAAAACGGACCAACAATTCGAGTTACCTCAGCCAAATGTGCCAAGAACGCCATAGCTTGAATAGTCTTACCCAAGCCCATTTCATCAGCAAGAATGCCATTCAAACCCTGTACATATTAATAAAAATAGTCTTAGGCTATACCCATTCTGAAAGCCGATTCCTCAGGATAAGAATTTCCTCTATGAAGTCCACAATAAATGTACATAAAAGTTTTGCGAACCTGCTCATAACAATTGACTAGCCACTGAAGGCCTTTCATTTGGTATTCTTTTAGAGTTCCTTTAAACAACTCTGGAGTCTGAACTGTTGATGTAACAGGCATTGTAGATCTGCAAGTAGAGAGAATTAATTGGCATTCTAAAATCATAAAGATGGAAAATGAGGCAGCAACAAGAACACAAACTCACGGGTTATGCAAGTCTATATTGCCCGAGCCACAGACTGAGACATCATTTGATTGTCCTTCCATGTCAGAAGTTTGCCGTAGCTTCATATATTCAGTGTCAAATGCATCTGTTATTTTTTTCTGCTTAGACACTGCCTCTTGGGCAGCTTCCAGGGCTTTTTGCTTCAATTTAGCATCTTCAGGATCTTCCACCTCAGAAGGTTCTGCTGCTGAATCTTCTCGGAGCTCTTCGTCAACCAGATTTTCATCTCCAATCGACAAGGATTCAGAAGGCTTCGAATCAGTTTTGTTTTGCATGAAGTGACTGTAAAGTTCAGTCTGTTTAATAAGAAAATTGAGCCTCTGTTGCTGCCTTTGTGCCTCTCGAAGCTCCTGTTCACGTTTTAATGCCTCTGCAGCTTCCTTTTCCTGTTTTTTCCTCTCTTCTGCCTGTCAGCATAGTCAAATTAATCCCAGTGCACCGTTCAAACAAAAAGAATGACATTATAACAATCCAAATCTACTACTTCCATTATAACTTCATCCCTTTCTACAGACAATAGCCAAGGTTATAGAGTTGTGAGTACTGTTTAAATCCTCGTCTACGAAAAAGGGTAAAAAAACCCAAGCAAAAAGCATGTATGATAAAGCAAAACTGGCAGCAGAATGTGTAACAGATCTAGCTGGCAGCCTGTAAGCGTACTGCAGAGTCTTAAGGATAATAAAAAAAATGTACCATCTGCTTGTCAAATCGCTTCCAGAATAGCAGCATGTCTCTGGATATCTTTCTGGTGCGAATTGGTGCACTCCGTGGCAATTTGTATGATCGGGCCACCTTAATTCTCACCTGTGAACTCAAAGCAACAGCAAATGAGAGCTTACTCTAAGATGGAATGCAAGAGAATAATATTATAGAAAAGCAAATAATATAAATATGAAATGAGTTGTCGGTTAAGCCATAATTTGAGAGCCAACTCCAATTACCTCTCTTTGGCAACCATCTGCAAACCTCTTGGCATCAATTGATTGTTTCCGATGAAACGTAGTGAAATTTCTATGGTGTTTTGGTATATCTCTTCTGACAATGTTGATCCAGACTTTTCTAATCTTGTCCCTTTCTGTCTTTTCAATTACTGCAGGATCATTCTTCACTTTCAGCTTCTTTGGTAAACTTCGTCTAACAATCTGAAGAAAGGACACATAAAAAAATGTCAGGAAAAATAGATATTGTTGCGAGAGCCGTGAAGGATACAAAATTTTCATTATGAAGTCCAAACCTCATATGTATCCCCCTTCTCCAGAACCTTCACGTAATGAACCTGTAAAACACCACCGTCTGACAGAATTGTCCGTGCTGTGCTTCCAGCAGCACCTTCTGGAATGACAGAATTCATTGCAGCTTCTGACACCCTTAGGCTGAAGTTAGGGGTGGAGTTTGAAGCTGACAAAGCCTTCACTCTAGATTGAAGAGATTCATACTGAGGTCGAGGTTCACCCATCCCGTTACGGTTTCTAGCTCCAGACCTTTTATCGCTAGCCATCAGTTCTGCTAATGATCTTAGATCCAGAGTTCCTTTCAAGTAAAAATCTTCCACATGAATATCTTGAAAGCTTGGCAAGTTTAATGACGCCACCAGCTTGTCATAACTTGGGGGGATTTTGTAGATAACACCATCACCAATATCCAGATGCGAGGGTTCATATGCTATTCTGTAACAGATGCAAAATTCGATATGTCAATCCAAGAACACCATTAGACAACTAAAGGGATTACAAGTTCTCCATGGAACATGAAAAACATATGAACAACATACTTGGGGGTAATATCCACTTCACGATAGCTTCCTCGCCTATGTGGGATCGCATCAGCAGCAAAATTTGACGAGGTGTCCATGTCATGGAATCTCCCATGGTGATCGCTCACTAGCTTCCTACCTCTGTAACTTCCCACATTGCTCTTTCGCAGCGGAACACCCAAGAAAGGCGTGTGATTCCCTTGAGACTCCTTAGACCTAGTTTTGAATTTTTGTATATGCTCCCCAAGCATTGATCGGTAGTGCTCCTCAGTAACATGCTGATTGTAGTGGCCATCGCCATCCTCTCCATCATCATCAGCTTCTGTCCACCGCTTTCTCTTCTTGGCACTAGAATTCATTCCCGGTTTAACGCCATTGCCGTAGTTTGCTACTACCCCACCACCTTGGATCATCACGAAACAGTTAGACACAGATACAAGTCACTCACTCACTCACTCACTTCAGTTGTTTACCATAAAAACCAATAAAATTCGTACCTTGATTGCTCCTAGTTTCATCCTGGCTACTACTCCCATAGTAATCAAATTCATCTTCAGGTCTAGGAATTCTGAAGTTCATCAACGGCTGCAAGTGTGAAAATTTATAGTCATGAAGAAGCTACAGAATTGCGAAATTTCCGAATCACCAAAACTACATTCATCATTCATCAGTGTCATATGATCATCCAACAGAGAAGACAGGAACAAGTTTTGATTCAACAAAGGAAACCGCAGAAAGAGACAGACCTCGAGATCGAAGAGATTGGAGTAACGAGAGTCCTTGGGTTGCCTTCTCGAAGGATCCATTGAGAGAAGGAAGAAAAAAGAGACTGCGTCACGAGAAAACAGAAAAGCTGCTAATGGTTTGGAAACATTCGTGACGGAGAAATAATAAGAAAAGAGGTTCGTCTCTTGAGGAAGAAGAGGAACCCTAATCCCAGTATGTATGATAGAGAAGAGGGAGAAGAAAGGTAAAAGAGGGAGATGCGCAAGTTAGTGGTCTCAGCCGGTACGGGAAGAAGACGAGACTACTAAAATACGCCATTCCATTAAAGCTTCTTACCGTACGCCCTTCCTCCACAAAAATCATTTAATTTCCTTTTTTTTTTTATTATTCAAAAACCCCTCCGATACCGGCCCGTTCAGATAACGACGGAGATGATAAAAAGATCCCTCGGGGAGAAAAAGTCTCGTTTTGTAAAATTATAACTTCTCTGGGGTAAAAAAGAATATGTAAGAAATATATGGGCAAACTTATAAATATTAAAGAATCTCGTATAAAAAGTAAAACTTTTTTGGGGTGAAAAAAGAATATGTAAGAAGTATTCGGGCAAATGTATTATTATTATTCGAGGTAACCCTAATTTCAATATCTCGTCTCCAAAACTCCATCTCTGCCGTCTTGTGAGCTCGGTGGATAGATTCTTGGCGGAGAGAGAGATTTGCGAAGATGGAGGAAAGCAAAGAGAACTATGACTTGACACCTCGAGTTGCGCCTAACCTGGACAGACACTTGGTGTTTCCTATACTTGAGTTCCTTCAAGAGCGTCAGCTATACCCTGATGAGCAGATCCTCAAGTTCAAGATCGAGCTTTTGAACAAGACCAACATGGTTGATTACGCCATGGACATTCACAAGAGTCTTTACCACACTGAAGACGCTCCTCAAGGTATCCTTTGTGTATATTCCTCCTCTCTTGGAAATGTCTTTGAAAGTTTGCGTTTTTTTGGCTTAATTTTGGAATTGTGGTTGGTAGATATGGTGGAAAGGAGAGCAGAGGTAGTGGCGAGGTTGAAATCTCTGGAAGAGGCTGCTGCACCGCTTGTGACGTTCCTTTTGAACCCTAACGCTGTTCAGGAGCTAAGGGCTGACAAGCAGTACAATCTCCAGATGCTCAAAGAACGCTACCAGGTTGTGTTTTTGGTCTGATAAATTTTGTCTGATTTGCATTTGGTATCGAAAAACTCAATCTTTGTATGTAAATGTTTGTTTATCAGATTGGTCCAGACCAGATTGAGGCTTTGTATCAGTACGCCAAGTTTCAGTTTGAATGTGGTAACTATTCTGGTGCTGCTGATTACCTTTACCAGTACAGGACACTTTGCTCTAACCTTGAGAGAAGTCTGAGCGCCTTGTGGGGAAAGCTCGCATCTGAGATTTTGATGCAAAACTGGGACATTGCACTTGAAGAGCTCAACCGTCTCAAGGAAATTATTGACTCAAAGGTCTGCTTTTCCTATTTCTTCTAGCTTTTTTTTTAAGCCTTTTGAGATCGCCGTTGATGTGAGTATATTTAGGGATGTATACTAACTAGCATTTGTTTTTTCAGAGCTTTGCGTCGCCGTTAAACCAGGTGCAGAACAGGATTTGGTTGATGCATTGGGGTCTCTACATCTTTTTTAACCATGATAACGGAAGGACACAGATCATTGATCTTTTCAACCAAGACAAGTAAGTTTAAACCTTTCCGTCGTCTCCACCCCCTCGCTATTCCTTTATACATTCTTATATAGCAGCAAAGTAACATCTTTGTTTAGAAATTCATTTCTCCCTGCTTTACATGTATAACATTTGAAATCTATCTATGCTTCCACCTTTTTTTATTTCTTTTGCATCTAAGTTAGTTTTTTAACTGAGATTGACATGCACCCCTTATTAGCCCCAATATAAGCGTGGTCTGAGTGGAATGAAGTTATGCATTGGTGGTGTTTGTCTGAAACAATTTTTTGAGCAAAGTTAATCCTTATGTGTAATCAGTGATTAACAGTCTCCAGTTGGAGAGCCTTTTCTTTCTTTATGTCCGGACTTTCTGTCAGTATTGTATACTAATATTATATACTTTTTTAGGTATCTGAATGCCATACAAACTAGTGCCCCACACTTGCTGCGTTACTTGGCAACTGCTTTCATTGTCAATAAAAGGAGAAGGCCTCAACTGAAAGAATTCATTAAGGTCATTCAACAAGAGCACTACTCTTACAAAGATCCTATCGTGGAGTTCCTGGCATGTGTGTTTGTCAATTATGACTTTGATGGAGCTCAAAAGAAGATGAAAGAGTGTGAAGAGGTAAAGCAGCTCACATGTTTTTTGTATTTTTGGAAATGGTGCAGGATCGTAAAAGTTGTTCTGACATGACTATGATGTAGGTCATTGTCAATGATCCATTCCTTGGAAAGCGAGTTGAGGATGGAAACTTTTCAACGGTACCACTAAGAGATGAGTTTCTTGAAAATGCCCGCCTGTTTATCTTCGAAACCTATTGCAGAATTCATCAGAGAATTGACATGGGGTAAATTTTCATGTTCGCTTAATTTCTCTTCGTCCGCTTCTCATGGAATTGCTCAGTTTAATTATATTTTTTCTATTCCTTGTGCATCAAAATTCCACAGTCCTGGTTGCTTTTGGTGAAGGCAGGAAGAATTTGTGTGGTCTTGTATTATAACTTTTTATTTATATTGATAATCTCATGACCTTGTCAGGGTGCTTGCTGAGAAATTGAATCTGAACTATGAGGAGGCAGAGAGATGGATTGTGAACCTTATCCGCACCTCAAAACTTGATGCCAAGATTGATTCCGAGTCAGGAACCGTAATCATGGAGCCTACTCAGCCCAACGTGTAAGAGGAATACCATCTTATCGTTATCTTTAATGTCTGAAATTTCTACATTCTAAACTAGTTTCCCACGTCGTATTGCAGGCATGAGCAGTTGATTAACCACACCAAAGCGTTATCAGGACGGACTTACAAGCTAGTGACTCAGCTCTTAGAACACACACAGGGGCAAGCAGCTAGATAATCACAATTTTGTTGTTGACTCTATCCTTAGACCCTTTCCTTGATAAGCATCACTTTGTTTTGTCTGGAATCAATTGTTTTTTCCTTTGAATTTGCGTTTACTTCGCGAACATGTCTACACACTCGGTCATCTTTGCAAAAGTTGTTCTATTTAATGTTGGATTCATACCTCTTTTTTTTTTTTTTTCGTTAACCAGATTAACCCTTTGTTTAATCTCCTGAAGATTATTGGCAAGGCTTCGGTTTTTGACTTGTGTGATTAATCCAACATAAGCTTCTGGTTTTGGAAGATATTTACTGACATTCATAGGCGGAGTAAATGCAAAGCTTTCAAAGATCACAGAGTAACCCAAAAGGTCAAAATTTGGTATTCAAAATTCCTCGCCACTGCAGGAAAAGAGGTTCTCATCAAAGCAGCTGATTCCGTCCTACTGTATGTCTTGTTTTTTTATTCCATCTAGAATTCTTAAGCAAATCATAAAAATTATAAGATTTTGGTGGTCTCTGGTCAGCTAGTAAAGATAAATACAAAATCTGAAAATCCCTTGGATTGCTTGGAAAATGCTTGCTGACCCAAAACAAAGCTGGAAATTGATTCAACTCCTTTCTAGGTATTATCGGCGGGGAAAACTTTGAGAAGCTGGCCCAAAAAGTCAAGAAAGTCAAGCCTGGAAAATGTATCTTGCACGGTAACAAACTCACTTTAAATGGCTCAAAATGGATAGTAGGAGATGGAAAAAGTACTAACGTTTGGTTGGAAAGACAACTGACTACCTGCTAGTTCATCAAGATCTGCTATACCCTGTGATACCAACAACGCTGACTTGATTAATGCCCTGATGGATCAGCAAGATGTCGCTCTAATAAAGCAAATAAAGCCGTATGTTGCAGGTGCTCCAGATGCTTAGTTTGGCCGCATAATAAGGAAGGGGGAGTATTCGGTTAAATCAGGTTAAGTTATTTCTGTCACCAACTCAACAAAGTGCTACCCCGCATGTTAATGAGACAGTTCAAAAATATCTCCAAAAACATATGGAGTCTAAATGTTCCACAAGAAAATCAAACATTTTTGGTGTAGATCACTTGTGGCAGATAACTTGGTGAAAAGAAGGATCAAAATCAATTCACTCAACAAACAACATTGGTTCGCTTGAGACTCGACAACATTTCTTCACCTGCCAATACTCTGTTCAGATCTGGGAACCACTTGTTCGAGAGTTACTGAAGGAAAACTACTCTACAGAATGGAACGACATTGTTCAGCTTGTTTCGGGTTCAGCTCTTGATAAAACACAGATGGTCCATTGCATATGGGGAGAGAGGAATTCACGAAGGCATGGGAACGCTCCAACAGACACTTGCTTGTCTCCTGCAGTTCATGGAAAAACATATACGCAATCGACTCCTTTCAATAAGAGAAACGGGAGATAATTGATCATTAGTGCATTCTTTTCATTTATTATTGGTTTTCTTTCTTATAAACAAACTCTAAAAACAGTCGAACTTCATGTAAGTACAGGATTTTTTTATCGAATAAAATTTCACATTATTCATTCATTCAAAAAAGAAGAAGAAAAAAAACATTGGTTCATGCTGACCATACTATTAAAAGGCAAGGCAAAGTATTTATTTCGAGAACAACGTATTTTACCTGTTTGTAAAAGTATTTTCTAACAACGATTAACAAATTCAAATACTTTATTTTTCTTCCAATTTGTACCTAAACTCAACAAGGTCGTCCACACTTCCCACTACTAGTACTAAAATACCCATTCAACGTCCTTCTTCAACCTTCCACTAAAGTCATGATAACAAAAAGTTGCTTTCATCACACTTCACAGTCCAAATAAGGTACGATGAGAATTTTGTCGCCCTTCTACTGCAAATCCTACAATAATTCCACCTCCAAAGCCTTTTTTATTTTACCTAGGAATCAGTCAATCATACCAACCAAATACGTGTGTCTAACCAATGTATGTTGGTCGAGTGTACAGGAGTGTAGCAGGTATTCCACTTAGATTCGAGTTAGCCACCAGAAATTTAATATGGTCTCTGGCCCAAGATTAATCGTGCATTTGTTTATATTGGTCTTTCGAAATCCAGATACAAAATGATCGGCTTAAAGTCCCCCAAATTTCCAGAATTGGTTGATAACCGGATCAATTTGTTGGTAACCAATACCTGGTTCTTGGTTTACAAAAAAAAAAAAAAACAAAATAAGTGGGTGTG
>ASZH01045262.1:0-16545 GCA_000411075.1 Sisymbrium irio | reverse complement strand
CTCCAAACTGATATTTCATGTCTGCAGTTCCGAATTTTATCCACAAATTTGACATCCAAATCATCTGTAGGGAAATCCCATCCTCTCGATATTGACTCCATTAAACCATCTTTTCCAATCCATCGTTTGTCAAGTCTGAACTGACTTCACCTTTTAGTTACCTTATCTTCAATAGTTGCCACTAGAGGTCTGTGGTCCGATCCCACCATACCCAGATATTCAACATAAGAGAAAGAAAAAAGTTCATGCCAGGCCCTATCCAGACGACATCGAATAATCTGATTACGTCGGCGACCTCGCCATGATAAGGTATTTCCCAAAGATGGAAACTCCAGTAAACCACAATTCCAAATCATATTATTAAAAGACAAAAAGGTAGATGTGTGTCGTAAAGGACCACCTTACTTTCCATGATTTCCAGTTATTTCGTTCAAATCCCCTATAATAAACCAAGGCTCGGATCCATTTAACCCAATACGTGTTAGTCGTTCCCACACTTGTTCCCAAAACTTTTGCACAGGTTCCCCATATACAAAGGACATATAAATCTTTTTCCCTTGAAAATCCTCTTCAATACCGATTATACGGTTACTCGAATAGACAATATTAACATCATATGAATTATCATAAAATAATGCAAGTCCTCCACTTGCACCTTGTGGTTCTACGGTATGTAGATGAGTATACCCAAAATGTTGTTGAAATTTATGAACAAAAGGAAAATCCTGGTTTATGCTTAAACCATATTTCCCTGAGATAACTAATAGTCCATTTACTACCAAGTCTTTGACAATTCCAACTTAAGATCCTCGTACTCAAAACTAGCAATCAACAATCTTCACGAAGAGCGGGTTTAAAGAGACTCTTCTATACTTGCATCCACTGTCTAGTATCTTCATATCCAAAACCTCAATTATATGATATTTAAGGATGTAACCCAAGTCCCATAGAAGATTGTCAAGCTCAAAATAATAGCTCGGAGAGAAACTGATCAAGAAAATAAGTATCAATTTTTGTTTAACCATATAATCCTTTTAAGGCAACAATTCTAATCGAGAGAATCCTTATTCCTTTATATTTAAATGTATAGGAAACCACGAGAATATCATTCTCTTTTAAAATCGAGAAAAACAATTTCTTTATATTTCCAAAACTTCTGTCGTGGAGTATATCCACATTGTCCTTATGATTGTAAGCACTAGACCTTTTAACTTGTAGTAGTTTTTGGAATGGGAACAAACTCCTTTGATAACGAAGAGAATAATTTGAAAAATAAAAAGTAAATCTAAATGTCCTTATTAAAAGACATATGTCTTCATTATTCCACCCGAATAATACTCCTTTCTTTTGATGAAAATCCTGTAGTCCCATTAAAATTTGTTGACCAAGTGAATGTAAAAGTAATAACCACCATCTATAGAATCTCAATCCCAGAATCTGATCGAAGGTACGAATTAAAAAACCTGGAAGACTAGAGCACAAAGAACATTCCACAAAAGACCTCAAGCTTAAGTCGATAAGAGAATATCGTGAATAAAAAACCAAAAACATAAAATAAACCCTGTCTCCACTTATACTGAATTTAGGAATTCCAGTAGATTCTATAATTATTGATCCCTTTATGAACCTTTCACTGACAAGAGGAGGCCAAACTATCAAATTCTGATCATCTATCGGGTTTAATGAGACCCTATTCCCGGTATAGTTAACCAAATATTTGTTTTTGTTACCACACCATTTCTACACCATATCTTCACAAGCTCATACTGCAGATAGGAGATAATACAACCGACAGAGAGATTCTCAGATAAGACCTTATATTTATTTATAATATGCATTATTGATAACCAAAAACTTTTATTCGAGAGTGTAACATACGGAACTCCCGTAATCATCATACTGGGAAAGCAGCAAAAGCACCAACAAATACTTAGAAACCAAAAACATAGAAAAATAAGACAATTCAAACGTGAACTAGATCTCTTCTTCAAACTCATCGTAGACCTTATTAACCCACTAAGAGCATTACTCTTATCATTCCAGCACACCAAACCCATTAAATATCAGGCGAATGTATGCTATCAATACCAGGTCCAGAGTTTGAAGTGCTCTTAGCCACCTCCAGACCTGTGTTCTTACCTGGTCGACTTATGTTCTTCGCGAGAACCTTCTTACGAGGAGAAATTAGAGCTTGAACCATCCTCTTCTTCGCAGTTCTTCCAACGAAAATGGATGGTGCATTGAGAGTCTTCTTCTTCACTCCCTGTTTCTTTTCCTTGTCCTCTTCATCAGTACCATTCAACTCACGATGCACATTTTCCTCTTCCTAGATGTCCTTACCATCCACGGATACGTCAGTTACCCTACTATCCTTCTCCACCACGTCAAGCAGAGTGTCATCTCGCTCATTTTCCATCTCCTCCAGGATGGGGTCTTCTTCCTTCTGCATCACTTCATTGGAGTCTAGATTATCCTCCTACATAAGGGTAGCAACTGAAACCTCAGTATCATCCATGTCCATTGCCGTAGATATTCCCGTGTCTCGGGACTCAACCTCAAATCAGAGTTCCTTCCTTACATTTTTTTTTTCCATCTCATGCCCTCCACTGGCATCTCCATCGTTAGGTTTGGATGCGTTGGACGATCCTGCTTTGTTGGATCCCTTGCCGTGAAACGCCTCAACCATCAGGCGCTCATTGTCCGTCAAAACATGTCTAAAGTTTGCATTCCTTAGCACCTCCAAGCCTTTAGTATCCATCATATATCGTTTACCTGAGACGTTAGATGGAGCATACCTAGAAGAGCTGCGAAAGGATGATGATCCTCCTCCATACTTCCTTTCATCTCTTATATGTGCCGTCCGAGTATTGATTGGCTGAGAGAAATGACGCTCTTCATACATCTTTCCTTTCCCTTTTTCATGTCGCTCTGGTGCACGTTCTGAGCCTTCTTTGACCTCCAAAGATCCACCAAATCTGCCATAATTGACTGCTCCTTTATAGCTTTTATGACTTTTATCCTGCTCGTGCTCCACTTCTTTAAGATCATTGGCATTGTCATCACGCCTGGTTGATCTCAGACCTTTGGATTCCATTCTTTCAGGACACATCTCCTAATCATGACAAAGGCTGAAAGAAAGACAGTACCCAAATAATATCTCATATCTCAGTGAGATAAGAGCCTCCTCTCCATTATATAACTCAGCAATTGTTTCAAATACCAGAGGTTTGAAGCCATTGATTATGATCTCCTTTGTTTCACTGATACCATTGATTGTTTCCATCAAGTTCAATCTCCTTTGTTTCACTGATACCATCACCGATGCTACGGAAAGTTGGATCCGCCCAGAACTGTAATGGGACACCCATCACACACACCCAAAAACATATAGCCCATGGATAATTAGGAGCCATGACTGGTTCCCATCAAACCAATGAAATCATCCAATAGTCAAAATGGAACGACTCCGCTTTGAGAACCTCCACGATATCCTCTTCCTTATCAAAGTCAAGCTGAAACCTTCCTAGGCCAAGATCAGCCCCAGCAACACGCTCCTCCATCTTCCAGATTCGTGGGAGCATATAGATGAGAGCTTTCATATCTTGCAGCCTCGGGTTCATACACCGACCAATCAAAGTTTTGGAGTAGTCCTGGATAAGAGCCGAATTATCGAAATGTGGCACCGAGATTTTCGACCGCTGAGGTTGAAACACCATCTTCTTCTCTGAGCCTTCTTTGGAAATCAATCCACTCTGAGACATGTTTTCCTGATTTTGAGAGAACACGGACTGAGTGTTTGCCGAGAATATATAGCAATGGAGAAACAGTTTGCTTGGTTGGTGAATAACACAACTATTGTCGTCTTTATATAATGGATAAATCGCTCTTCCGATCGTCTTTTGACTCGTCGTGATTGACGGTCGTGATTCCTGATTTCTTTCTTTGAAATTTGACATCACCCAAATCTGTGATTGGAATACCCAAATCTTCTCAATCTTGGTGGCCGTGATCATTGTTGATTTCTGTTTTCGAAATCGGATCGCGTTTTCTCCGCTCCAAATCCTCAATATTTCCTTCACCACTCCACAGCCATTACTCCATACTTTAAAGATACCGAGAACCCAAAATCCGTAGAGACCAAACCTCGCAACCTCATCCTTAACCAGATCACAGAGCATTTCAAACTCAGATCTGAATCTCCATGGAATCGCCTTCTAGAGAGAAAGTAACGTAAATTAATTTTTTAACAAATATATATCTGATTTCTGTTTTTTAATATGGATTTTTCTTTATTGAAAAGTTTTTGTTTTTAAGTTTTGGGAAGTCTTATATCAATCTTTCTCTTCTTTGTTCAAATGAAACAAAAAAAGTAAAACGATTTAGAGAATTTCTTTCATGACTAAGTATATATCAATTTCTTTGAAGGATATCATATTATAAATATGATTCAGCAACCAATGTAACTTACTTTTGAAAGCAAATTTTATGTGAAGATGTCATATGATTGAAGTTTCTTTATGTTATTTTACTGATGTATTCTCTCTGCCATTTTGTGTTTCCTGCTTCATCCATAGGTTTTGAGCCATAAAGAGAAAGATGATTCAGTAACTAAAGAAGGAATCATGAGTAAGGTAAACTAATCAAATTCTCTTTTCCTTCTTCTTCTGTCATAGGGGGGTTTGAGCTTACAACAACAATGATGAGTACTACGACTTAAAAAGAAAACAAAATACCCGGGGATTCAAACCTTAGTTGGTACAAAATGTTTTTTCTTTTATATGAATTTCCAAATGCTGATTTTGAGCATGTGGAAGATTATTGGTTTAAGGCCTAAAACTTCCTTTTTTTTCCAACGACTACAATACAATTGAAAAACAAATTAGAAAGACTTTTATCCAACTTGGTGGTTGCGATCCAGCATGAAAATTTTTTGAAGTGAGAGTTCTAACACTGCGTGCTAACTTGTCCGCTTTCAAGTTTTTTGCTTTTGGAATCAGTTTGATGGAAAATGGATTGAAAAACTTCTTCCGTATATTAATATTTTCTAAATTCATCGTGAATGCTGACTAGTCTTCAGGATTTAACACTATCTTCACCAAGTCCGAATAGTCTGTAGCAAACACTATGTTCTGATAATTGAGATCTTAGACCTAGAACATCTTATATATGAAAAAATAACAACATAAAACTTTAAAATTATTATTTACATCAAAATAGACTATTTAAACGAATGAGATATACAAAAAGGAGAAGGAGAAGAAAAAAAAAGTCAATGTAGACTATTTCTGAATTTTACAGACGTAAGAATGTTTCTTTTAAAATAAATAAATCATGGGATTAATACTCTAGCATTTTGAAATCTAATTACATTTTAAGAAATTACATAAAGAGTCATTTTTAACGGTATACTCCAGAGTCGCGAGACGATGTATTATGCTTGCATATAGTGGAACAGAAGTAACGTCGGTCAAATAAATTACAAAAAGCCATCTCTAACGTCTATTTTGAAGGGTCATAATCGTAAATTGATATACCTAAGCACATATCAGAAAACTATAAAAGCCAATCCTCTTCTCTCTGCTCCAACGGATCGTAATTTCACAACGGAAACTCTCTCTTCTTTCACAGAGAGCGTTAGCAAAAATTCGAATTTCTTTTTTCTTAAAATCATTCTGTTAGGGTTTACATAGTCGCGTGGAAAAGCAATTATCCTTTTCCGTTCTTCTTCAGAATCTCTATCTCAAATCCGATATGAGTTACTGGCGATCTGGTTTCGAATTCGGGTTCGATCAATACGATGATGAAAAATTGCCTAACAGTTTTGAATTCGGAATCTAGGGATTTGATGTTTGGTGATTTGATGTTTGATGGATTTGATGTCGTCATGTATATTCGCTATAATAAGTCATATGATTCAAAGTCTTATTTTGTTATCTTATTGATTTGTTCTTGTGTTTCTTGCTTTATGTACGAGTTCAGAAGATGATTCAGTGCCCAAGAACGAATGATCAAAGTCTCTTTGATTTTCTCCTGTCATTTGCCTCATGTGCATAGGGACTTTGAGCTGCGGACAACAAAGATTCTCTCACGACTTAAAAAAGCTAATGATCAATGAAGGATAAGGTGATGTAACTCTCTCTTACTCTTATTCTTTATATGCCTTGTTTTTATGTTTTACGGATCATATAACTCGTTTGGGTTGCTCAAAACTATCTAAACACAAAGAAGGCAAAGTGCAAAAACAACTCAAGCCACGCTTACACAAAACATTAGTTCAAACATGAAATCAAAAACATAAGACACGAGCAAATCAACTATCTTAAATCACACACAAGCACAATCAACTCAAACGATTACACAATTTCAGTACTGACATCATACACTTAACTTAAAAACATTACACACAACCACATAACATGACAAACGAGCAGAAAAACCTTCACACGTACACACATAAGAAAAGCAAATTAATAAATAAAACTCAAAAACTTCACAACTAGTAGTGTGCTTCTCATTTCTCTCATAGTAGTATTCCAATCTTTTTATTCGTCAAAGCTGATTGTATTTGAGGATATATTGATCATTGTTGCTAGATATGGTGGGTAAAAATGCTATTGTTTAGTATTTTGTCTTCACTATTTTTGTTTTTTCCAATGCTTTTTCGAGAGAGAAATTAAGCTACTACAAGCAAAAATGGTGTCCTTCATGCGAAGAGAGAAAGGTAATCTTTAAATCTATACACTTTGATATTGTTCTATCACTTTTTTCTTCGTCCAGTGATGTCATGTAATGGAAAATTCAGTGATGGTTCAGAATCTAAGAATATAATTAGAATGGTAAGGTGAACTTTCTTGATTTTTCTCATCCACTTCATAGAAAATTCTTATCAATTAGCTTTGAACGCATTTGATAAACCTTTATTGCAGATGAACTATTTTTTTTTGAGTTTCAGCTATGGCCATCGTCTCCTTGTTAAGATTCGAATATAAATTATGACTACATGAGCAAGCAGTCCATGTCGTCTTAGATCAAATTTAGTAAGAGTTCTAGTAAGATTTTTCCATGGCGTTAATTTTTTTGTTTTCACGGTCTTGTGCATTTAGTTTACTACTAACACTATGGTCTTGTATCAAGGTATAGGATTCTAAAACAAGATCTAGTCGGCCTGAAAGAAGAAGGGGTACACTTAGTAGGTAAGTAAAACTATATTTTTCTGTTTTTCCATTTGTTTCTTAAATCAGAATCTTGCAGTGTTTATGGAGCTCTGTTTGGACGAGTTTCTTGTGTTTAATTTAATCTCTTTTTGTTTCGTGATAAGTTTTTTCTTCACATATATTGGTTTTTTTATTCAATATTCATGTGTTTTACTTAGACAATTAGCTGTTATGATTACCCTGCTCATAGTTTACTACTGCTAACAGATTTAGCAGCCAAGGAAAAAAATTTCATCTTTCGTCTCAGACTCATCCTCATGAGGTAGGTTGAGCCACAAAATGATGTCTATTATCATTCAGCAACCAATCGGAGACGGGAGCAAATGTGAGTTACTCTTTTTTAAGAAAAAATTGCTGCCTACATATCATCATATTTGCATGATCGGTCATACGATTGAAGTCTCTTTTGTTATTTTATTGATGTGTTTACACCGCGTCTTGTGTTTCTTGTTTCATGCATAGGTTTTGAGCCATAAAGAAAAACAAAGTTCATGTGATTATTCAGTAACCCAGAACGAATGATGGGTAAGGTAAATAATCAAAGTCTCTTTGTGCTTCTTCTTCTGTCTTTTGCCTCAGATGCGCTATGACTGAAAAAGCCAATGATCAATGAAGAATAAGGTGATGTTACTCTCTTACTATTATTTCTTATATGCCTTGTTTTTATGTCCTCTGGCTCATATATCACTATCTAAAACAAAACAAAAAAGCAAAAACCCAAACCGCGTTAACAAAAAACGATAGTTCAAACAAGAATCAAAAACATAAGACATGAGCAAAACAACTATTTAAAACACACACAAGCACAAGAAAACTGAAATTACAAAACAAAAATCAAACACATTTTGAGAACAAACTTCATGCAAAATATACAGTAATTTCAAAACACTACACACAAATACATAACACAACAAAACTTGAACATAACAAACGAGCAGAAAAACCATCACAAACATCAAACTAAATACAACAAAACACACAAGAAAAAAAATACAAATCATAATAAATTCACGGTTAGTAGTATTATCTTTTTGTAGTATATTTATTAATATTTTATTCGTAAAGCTGTATTTGATATATTCGATATAATCAGTCATATGATTCAAAGTCTCGTTTTGTTATCTTATTGATTTGTTCTTGTGTGTTCTTGCTTTATGTACAAGTTCACAAGATCAAAGTCTCTTTGCTTCCTCATGTAATTTGCCTCACGACTTAAAAAAGCTAATGATCAATCAAGGATAAGGTGATGTAATTCACTCTCTTCTCTTATTATTTATATGCCTTGTTTTTTATGTTTTATGGATCATATACCTCGTTTGGGTTGCTCACACTATCTAAAACAAAAAGGAAAAAGGGCAAAACAACTCGAACCACACTTACACAAAACATTAGTTCAAACACGAAATCAAAAACATAAGACACGAGCAAAGCAACTATCTTAAATCACACACAAGCAAAATCAAACTAAAAAATGACAGAATTTCGGTACTAACATCATACACTTAGCTTAAAAACATTACACACGACCACATAACATAACAAACGAGCAGAAAAACCATCACACGTACTGACGTACACACAAACACAAGAGAAGCAAATAAATAAATAAAACATAACAACTTCACAACTAGTATTATTCTTCTCATTTTGTCTCATAGTATTCCAATCTTTTTATTCGTCAAAGCTGATTGTATTTGAGGATATATTGATCATTTTAGCTAAATATGGTGAGCAAAAATGCTATCATTTAGTATTTTGTGTTAACTATATTTTTGTTTTTTTTTTGCAATGCTTTTTCGAAAGAGAAATTAAGCTTCTACAAACAAAAATGGTGTCCTCCATGCGAATAGAGAAAGGTAATCTTTAAATCTTACCCTTTGATATTGTTCGTTCTATCAGTTTTTTCTTCTTCCAATGATGTCAGTCATGTGATGGAAAATTCAGTGATGATTCAGAATCTAATAATATAATTAGAATGATAAGGTGAACTTTCTTGATTGTTCTCATCCACTTCATAGAAAATTCTTATCAATTAGCTTTTGAACTCACTTGATAAACCTTTTATTACAGATGAGCTATTTTTTTAGTTTCAGCTACGGACATCGTCTCCCTGTTAAGATTCAAATAGAAATTTTGACTACATGGGCAAGCAGTCCATGTTGGCTTGGATCAAATTTAGTAAGAGTTCCAGTAAGAATTTTCCATGGTGTTAATTTGTGTTTTTTTCATGGTTTTTTGCATTTAGTTTACTACTAACGCAATGGTCTTGTATCAAGATATAGGATTCTAAAACAAAATCTAGTCGGCTCAAAAAAGGAAGGGTTACACTTTAGGTAAGTAAAATATCTTTTTCTGTGTTTCCTTTGTTTCTTAAGTCATAACCTTGCAGTATTTATGGAGCTCTGTTTGGACGAGTTTCTTGTGGTTAGTCTCTTTATGATTCGTGATAATTTTTTTCTTCACATATATTGGGTTGTTTTATTCAATCTTCATGTGTTTTACTTAGACAATTAGCTGTTATGATTACTCTGTTCATAGTTTACTACTGCAGAGTAATTTAGCAGCCAAGTTTGTCATGCTTCTAGATGTAAACAACAACCAAAATTTCTTCATCTTTCGTCTCATATTCATCTTTATGAGGTAGGTTTTGAGCCACAAAAGGATGAATATTATGCAACCAATTGGAGACGGGAGCATATGTGAGTTACTTTTTTTAAAAAAAAATTTCTGCCTACATGTCATCATATTTGCAGGGTCGGTCATATGATTGAAGTCTCTTTTGTTATCTTATTGATGTGTTTACTCAGCGTCTTGTGTTTCTTGCTTCATGCATAGGTTTTGAGCCATAAAGACAAACAAAGTTCATGTGATGATTCAGTAACCGAGAACGAATGATGGGTAAGATAAATAATCAAAGTCTCTTTGTGCTTCTTCTTCTGTCTTTTGCCTCAGATGCGCTATGACTCAAAAAGCCAATGATCAATGAAGAATAAGGTGATGTAACTCTCTTACTCTCTTATTTCTTGTATGCCATGTTTTTATGTCCTCTGGCTCATATAACACACTATCTAAACAAAAAAAGAAAGACAAAACCCAAACCACGTTTACAAAAAACAATAGTTCAAACATGAATCAAAAACATAAGACATGAGCAAAACAACTATTTTAAAACACACGCAAGCACAAGCAAAAGTGAAATTACAAAACAAAAATCAAACACATTTTCAGAACAAACGTCACGCACATATATATACACTAATTTCAAAACACTACACGCAAATACATAACACAACGAAAACATAAACAAACGAGCAGAAAAACTATCACAAACAGGAAACTTCTAATCTCTCTCATAATACTTTCTCTTTTTGTAGTATATTTATTTATATTTTATTCGTCAAAGCTGTATTTGAAGATATATTAGTCGTTTTAGCTAAATAAGAAAGCAAAAGTGATAATGTTATCTTAACTACTTTTGCCTTTTCGTGCTTTTCCGAAAGTGAAATTGAGCTACCACAAGCAAAAGTGGTGTCCTTCATGCGGATAGAAAGAGAGGTAATCTTTATAGTTATACTCTTAGATATGGCTCTATCTGTTTTTTCTTGGTCCAGTGATGTGAAAGAAAATTCATATGTGCAGATGATGAAAACTGGTTGAACGCTTTTAATAAACCTTTTAATATCTATTATATGTAGATGAAGGATTTTTTGAGTTTCATCTATGTACATCGTTTCCTTGTTACGATTCAAATAAATAATAGTACATGAGCAAGCAGCTCTTGGCTTGGATCAAACATCGAAAGACTTTCAGTAAGATTTTTCCTGGTGTTAATTTGTTTGTTTGTTTTCATGTTCTTGTGCAATTAGTTTACTACTAATATAATGGTCTTTTATCAAAATATAGGAGTCTCAAACAAGATCAAGTCGGCTTGAAAAATAAAGGTTAAGTAAATTATCCTGTTCTGTTTTTCCTTTGTTTCTTTACTCAGAACATTTGTTTATGAAGCTCTATTTGGAGGAATTTCTTATGTTAAGTCCTTCTATGTTTTGTGGTAAGTTGTTTTCTTCCCATAAATTGGTTTGTTTCATTTTACTCGTGTGTTTGTGTTTATAATTAGCGCTGTCATGATTACTCTGTTCACTACTGTTTTTTGTTTTCTTTTCAAGACAGGAAGATATTTAGCAGCCAAGAAAAATAAAAAGGTAAACAATAACCAAACTTTCTTCATCTTTCGTCTCGTGTTTCTAGCTTCATGTGTAAGTTTTGAACTGATTTTTTTTTCTATCTGAATACTTCATATATAAAAGAGTAAACGCTCAAGACCATAGAGCGGATCGGTTACAACAGCCGACAAACAAAACGGCACCTACAGACCCAACAGGTCATCCCAACTAAAAACCACCAAACAAAGATCATATTTACATCCTACCAACAACCAGACAAGACTACACTTAAACAGAGGAAAGGAGACTTTCATGAGCAAAGAAATCAATCAACCAACAAGGAGGGCCAGTCTCAACATAAGACTGCAATAACCCAAACTGATTAACACTTTTAGCTATGAAAGTAGCTCCTCTGTTAGTTAGAGAAGATTCCACCTGCAATCTCCAATTCAAAAAAAGGTTAAGGCCCAATTTAACTTCCTCAGCTTGAAACTGGAAGGAAGGCCAGGCATCTGGACGTAAAATCGCCCCCATAAGATCTCCACATCCCGCCGCAAAAACCACATTGTCAAAGTGATGAGACAACATACTAGCAATTGCCCAAGAAAGACCCAAGAAATTTGCCCCCTGTTTCGAAACCACACCAACAAAAGCTCTCCTACTATGCAATAAAACCTCACCCGAATCTGTCCTGACCACCCATGCCACACCAACCATCGAATTTTGCTTCTCCCACTCGATTCCAATATTGCATTTGATCCATCCCACCGGTGGCGCACACCATTTATCCTGAATCAATGACACATCCCTATTCATTTCCTCATTAAGTTCCTTATCAACAATCTGGGCTAGGAACCACTGTGTCGCCTCATCTGTTGCTTTATCAACAATCTCAGATGGAGAAAACAGTTTACCTTCAAACAAGAACCCATTCCTGTTTTTCCAAAGAAACCATACAATCCAAGGCCAGACCCTACCTATTTCCTTTGGAATTTCCTTTCTCTTAACCATCAAGTATAGAAAATGAAAATTTACAAAGATAGAGGATTCATGAAAACCAAATTCCGGCGATGGGATGTTGGAAAGCGCCCATACCATCCGGGCCAGAGAGCAATGAAATAGGATATGATTCACCGTTTCCTCCCCCATACCACAAAGTTGGCAACCATCATCCATCTTAATCCCCCGTGTATTTAACGAAACCGCAACTGGTAAGGCCTCATTTAAGGCCTTCCAAATGAAAACTCTGATCTTTGGACTTGTCTGCAATTTCACACTTTCTCTTTCAGACTATTAACGGAGGGAAGAGATTCCGCTTGAGCCCTGAGTGCCTTATTTGATTCTTTGCTTGCTAGCCAATATCCCGATTTCACAGTATATTGACCACTTTTGTTGAATCTCCAACTCCAGAAATCTTCTTTTGACACCACCGGTTGGTTAGATAAGAGAATCTGAACATCTCTCGCCACAAACACATCATTTAAAACTTCCACATTCCATCTGCGACTTTGACCATCAATGAGTTGGGAAGCCATAAGCATGACATCAAATATTGAGTTCTTACTCAATGGAGGTCTCAGCTGTCCATCATCAATCCATCTATCAATCCAGACCTTAACAGATGTACCATTTCCAACTTCTTTCTTCAAACCTTTTAACAGCAATTCCCTGCCATGAATCAGACTTTGCCACGCATAAGATGGTCTGACTCCAGGCACAGCAGTTAATATTTCTCCATCCATAAAATAAAGACTCTGTAGAAACCGAGAGACCAGAGAAGCGGGATCTTGCACTAGTCGCCAAACCTGCTTAGCAAGCAAAGCATGATTGAAAACCACCACATTTCGAAATCCCATGCCTCCAAGCTCCTTAGGAAGACACATTTTATCCCAAGCAATCCAATGAATTTTCCTTTGGTACTCATTTAAACTCCACCAGAAAGCCACCATTGCGCTATTTAAGTTAGTACAAACTGATTTCGGAAGTTTGAAACATGACATTGCAAAAACCGGTAGAGCAGAAGCCGTGGCTTTGAGAAGAATTTCTTTACCACCTTGCGAAAGAGATTTCATGTGCCATCCCGAAAGTCTACCATTCATGCGCTCCTTTAAGTAGTTAAACAACTCGACCTTTGAACCACTTAGACATTCAGGAAGACCCAGATATTTACTCATACCACCCTCATTCTCAGTACCCAACAACTCTTTAATCAGCACTTGAGATTCCATTTCCACCTGAACTCCAAAGGTGATGGAAGATTTGAGATAATTCACAACCTGTCCCGTTGCATCACCATAAGCCTCCAAAATCCGCTTGAGAATCTCTGCTTGGTCTGTATTTGCCTTACACAAAAACAAACTATCGTCCGCAAACAACAGATGATGAATAGCTGGACCCTCATCTGAAAACTGCAAACCATTCAATTTACCTTCTCTCTCAGCCGTATTCAAGAGATGGGTGAGACCATCCGTGCACAGAACAAATAAAAAGGGTGAAAGTGGATCACCCTGTCTAATACCTCTCTGGCGATTAATCAGCCCAAAAGGTTGATCATTAACCAAAACAGAGAAGGAAACCGTGGTTACACATTCCATAATCCAATGCACCCATTTGAATGAAAACCAAGAGCTCCTAGTAAAGCACGGAGGTAACTCCATTCAACCCGATCATAAGCTTTGAACATGTCATTCTTCACCGCCATAAACTCCTTAGCAATCCTAGGATGAGTATGCAAAGCATGAACCGATTCATGAGCAATAATGATGTTATCTGATATCAATCTGTTGGCAACAAAAGTCGATTGATTAACAGAGACCAGCTGGGGCAGAAGCGGTTGAAGTCTTTTAACCAAGATTTTAGAGATAATCTTATAGAGAACCGAGCATAAACTTATTAGCCTCAGATCCACCATTTTTTCAGGGCACTCTACTTTGGGCAGTAGACACAAATAAGTATAATTCCATTCCTTTGGAAACACCCCCTTGGTGAAAAAGTCTTGAATCTCCACTGTGATCTGATCGCCAATCAGATTCCAATATTGCTGAAAAAACAACCCCGTCATTCCATCGGGACCAGGAGCACTTGATCCTTTAATTGCAAACACAGCCGCTATTACCTCCTCACGAGAAACCTCTCTTATCAAATCAGTATTCATTTCTTCTGAAACTCTAGGGATGAAATTTTGAAACATCACTTGATAAGTCTCCGATTCCGAAGACGTAAACAAGGTGGAGAAATATTCAATTGCAACTTCCCCTTTAGCAGCGTCTGACCATTGATCAACTCCATTCCTGTCTTTAAGTTTTTCAAGTCTCATTCTGGCTCTGTTGATCTTGACAGCCGCATGAAAAAACTTGGAGTTTCTTTCTCCTTCTTTTAACCATCTTTCCCGACTTTTTTGTTCCCAATGAAGCTCTTCCTGCTTGTAGGCTTGAATCAATTCTTTCCTCAGAATACCAATCCTATGAAAGCAAGGATAACTCCTAGATTGCGCCCATTCCAATTTCTGTTCCAGCAAAGTGATCTTATTTCTTGCATTGAAACCCTTTTTCTTCTTCCACTGGCTCAGAGCTTTACAACAAAGCCTCAATCTCTCAGATATCAACCTCACCCATCATGGTTTTCATACCATGCCAGTTTAATTTCTCTTCTCACCAACGGTTGAAAAAGAAAGCGCTTGTCGAACCTAAATTGGCCACGATATGAATCCTGAGACACTGTCAGTTTGACCAACACATGTCTATGATCCGAACCTCGTTTCTCTAAGAAACTCTGATTACCAGCCGGAAACTGAAGCTGCCATTCCTTGTTACCAAAACAACGATCCAAGCAGCATTGGATCCATAAGGTTCCTCTCCTGCCACCCCATTTTAAACGATTTCCATGACTGTCCAATTCTCCCATTTCACAGTTTCGTAGCATATCTCTGAAAGGGAGAAAAGACGCTTCCGGTCTTCTCAGACCTCCTACTTTCTCTGAATTAGAAAGGATTTCATTAAAATCACCTACCAAACACCAACTGGATCGTCGATTAACACCAATCCGATTGAGTCTTTCCCAAACACTACTACGACCACATTGGGCAGGTTCTCCATATATACAAGAAACAAAGAAAACTTGACCACCAAAGGTAACTTGCATATCAACAAGATTTTTATCCGCATACTTAATATCTACAAAAACATTTTTCTTCCACAATAACGCCAATCCTCCACTTAAACCCTGAGGTTCAACCGTGAAGATTCTGTCATAACCTAACAAAGCTTGTAAGTCAATAATCTTATCCTTTGCATTTTTTGTCTCCATCAAGAACATGATCTCCGGAAAATGTTTTTTACGCATTTCCTTCAATCATTGAATTGTCAGGTCTTGAGGCCGCCCCAATCCCTGGCAATTCCAGCTCAGAATGCTCATTGATTCTTGGACAGTCCCTCCTTTAAGACCGCCTTTAGGATTTTATTGTTACTAGCTGTCTCAAGATCCTCAACTTGAGAAACCAATTTCCTTTTAGATCCCACCTCAGACATCTTTCCTTTTAACTTCTGTCCTGCACTAGAGCCATCTTCAACCACCGCTCGTGCTTTCCTCACAAATTTGGATGGTCTTTTCCTCTGGTATTTCTTTTTAGGCAACCTTGTCCCGGAAGTACAAGTTTCATAGAAACCGGTACTGAAAACCGTAGGACTGGGTTGAGATGAACTTTCCTGGAGTTTGAAATTTGCCCCTTCACTTTCAGTGCACATCTTGTTTCTGTCAACCTCCCATTTCATTGCAACACCATCAGACAATGCAGACATGAAGTTTCTATCTTTCTCAACCAGAGTTGATTCCCACTCAGAAACTGCATCCTTATCTAACTCATAGTCAAAGACAATCCCTTTGCCTTTGTTAAGCTCAGCAGTTACCACCGGTCTTGCCTCCAAACCCAAAATAGATCGGTACGCCATTGGATCTTTCTCTATATCCTTCACAGAGGTAATTATTCTGTCTGTTTTGATCTGTAAACTCTCTCCCGTCTCAGCAATCAAGTAACGCCTCATCTCATTCAGCACATCTTCTGCAATTTTAGCTCTACCCGTCACCGGGTTGATACCCACTTGTGATTCATCAAGAACCCCAAAAAGAGGATCACCCATCTTTAGCACAGGTTCACTGACATGTAAGACTTT
>ASZH01045261.1:0-16542 GCA_000411075.1 Sisymbrium irio | reverse complement strand
CACGAATCTGTTTTTTTTTTTTTTTTGTGTTTTGTATTTGGGATGTATGATTATATTGGTCAAATGATAATGATGATGATATATCTCTTTGTGAATCTGTGTGTTTTGTGTAGGATATTGCTAACTCGGAATTGGCTCCAACACACCCGATCCGTTTGGGATTAGCATTGAACTTCTCTGTGTTTTACTACGAGATTCTCAACTCTCCAGACCGTGCTTGCAATCTCGCTAAGCAGGTGATTGGAAGATCTTTACTGATCTCATTTACATATATTAGGATTTGAGTCATTTGGATAATTTGGATGATTATGTTTAGTAGATACGTGTGATTAACGTGGTGAAGTTGGGATTCTTAACAGGCGTTTGATGAAGCTATTGCTGAGTTGGATACTCTTGGAGAGGAGTCATACAAGGACAGTACCTTGATCATGCAGCTTCTTCGTGACAACCTTACTCTCTGGACTTCTGACATGCAGGTAAGAGCTAATCTTTGATCCTTAAAAACCTTTGTTTGTTTTTATTGAAAACTTGAAACTGCTGAACATGGGTATCGATGGGAGACATTACTGGGTTATGATTTTGTGTTTTGTTTCTGAAAAATCAGTTCAAAAGATAATCAAAGATCCTAGAATTGTCCATCCACATAGTTCATGGGTTTTGACATCATAATGGCTTTGCTTTGCATTTTGATAACATTATCTTCTTCCTTGTACTTATCTGATCAAGTTGTGTTAAATTTCAATGATAATGGAATTGTCTAACCACATAGTTCATAGATTGATTGGATATGAAATCAAATGGTTAAGTTCTGCATTTTGATACCCATTATCCTCGGCCTTCTCCTTATCTGATCAAGTTGTGTTTAATTTTCAATGGTTATGGAATTGTCTACCCACATAGTTCATAGATTCATAGGATCTGAAATCAAATGGTTACGTTTTGCATGATGGATACCATTGTCCTGTTCTGATTCTGTTGTGTTAATTTCAATGAGTATGGAGCTGTCCACCTTCATAGTTCATAGGTATTAGAAATCAAATGGTTTATGTTTTTACATTATGATAATGATTGCCCTCATCTTATTCCTTGTACTGATGTAATTATATTGTATTGTTTTACTTTGAATGATATTAACCAGGACGAAGGTACGGAGGAGATCAAAGAAGCAGCAGCACCAAAGCCTGCTGAAGAACAGAAGGAGACCTAATTCTACCAACCACTTTGTTATTCAGTATTCTAAACTTATCCACAGTCATTAACTCATTATGTTTTTTCTTTTTTGTCCTTGGTGTTTGTTTTTCTAATCTCTTCCTTTTGCTATCCCCGAAGCTTCTAAGGCCGTCTATTCTTGTCCTTTGTTTGCTCTTCCTAATCGTGGATGCTACTGGGGTTTCATCTGGTTTCTTTTTCTTCTTATTGATTGCATTTGGGCTTTGTGCCTTTGTACTGAAACTCAGATTTCTCTCTTATTAATGATTTACCATTTCTCAGGTGATGTTTTTCGTACACATGTTTCTGCGTTTGTTGTTTTGTTCCCAGTTTGCTTTAGGTTTATCATAGTTTTGTGGTGGGCGTTTTATGATGCTAGAAATGTAGACTTCGAAAGACCGACCCCGTAAATCTGCAAATTAGATGTGATCAAGTGTTGGCGTTGTATACTTGAAACAAATGGGACTTGACAAGTTTTTTTCGATCTCATTGTTCTCATTATTGATCTTTCAATTACGTTATATATCGTTTCTGGAAATTGTGTTCTTAAATATGTTTTGGGTGAGTGCACTTCTCAAATCATCATAACGAAGAAACGGTACACGCGGAAAGAGGATTTATACTATCTAAAAACTTAATTTTGACTTCTTATTTTAGCTACAACAATGGCCTAATTTCATAAGCTTTATGGGCTTCACCGATAAGCTTAATATATATAACCAATAGCAATTAATACGTAAAAAAGTATATTAGCTTCATCACATTCAAAACGTGAAGCCCATTTGCTTCAAAACGTGAAGCCCGTTTACTTCTAAACGTGAAGCCCATTTGCTTCTAAACCTTTTTGTTAATTTAAATATTGACTTTCCATGTAACTAAAAGTTTGCTGATTTCAACTTCGATAGCTTCCACGCCTCGTCAATGGAATCTCCATCGTTCCTCGACTATCTCTTCTTCTTCCTCGTACGTCCGATTCTCGCCGTCTCGTTCGTCGTATGCTTCATCGCTCTTTGTACTCTTTCTCTCTCTCTTCTTAAACTCTCTGTTGCTTACTTCATTTATCTTGATCTCTAGAGTTTTCAGATGATGATATTAATGAATCTGATCATCTGGGTTTTGCATAATTTTCTTTCAATTTTGACTTTATATTTTGTTGAATTTGGGCAGGGTGGTTTCTGGCATGGAAGCTGATACTAAGCCATGTTCCTCTGGTTCAAGAGATCTTCGGTTTAAGGAAGAAAACCTTTAAACCCAAACCGGAATCTCGCGGTCGGATTTCCAAATTCTACAAAAGTATCAGTTCTCAAAATCCTGTTCCTCAATGGTAATTACCCCTTTTACTCTTATTTATTGTATAACACTTTTGTCTTTATGGACTCAATTTCTGATAAAAATTGTAATATTGTAGAAAACTTGATGATTTGATACAAAAAGAGCAAAAAGAGATTCACAATGTTACAATCCAAGAAGCTTAGGAGTTTTATTACCTTTTTTTTATGGTGGAATGTGCATTGTGTATAGTCAAGTGTGTTTCAAAACCCAAATCTTGGATCATTGTTGATGTCCTCTGTTTTTGCTTCTGATCCTTCTCTGATAATAGGCTCTATGTGGCATATAAAAGCTTCCATGAGCGTTTTCCATTCTTTGCACACCGACTTGAATCTAATGTAATCTTATGAGTACTTTTACCACTGTTGCCTCCCTTAATGTCCATATCTCTAGCCTTTTCTTCGGTAGTGTGATGTGCGTTTTAGGGTTTGGAACTTTAAGGGTACCTTTATATAAGAATAAATGAAAACTTGTTTCATTCGGTTTGGTTTAGCTGTTTTAGTGTCTGGCGAGTTGACCCCACATTAAGAATCTTTCGACTTATGATTTTTTTTTTTTTTTTTGTGAAAATGTGATGATTAGTAGCTAATAAACATTACAAGTTTCAGAGTGTTAAACGTTCAACAATTTCAGCTTCTTATCAACAATCGCAAGCCTCACGTTCACGTATCATAATGCAACTGTTGCTGCAGAAATTGTTGATTTGTTCTAATATTTTACGTTCTTATTGGACTAATTTCAGAATATATAAAGATTTTGATACTAATAAACATTAGGGAACTGCGTTAACATAATGTCCTGCCTGCAATTTCTTAAAACCACTAAAAGCATAGGGCTGAAAGTGGGTAATAAGTCGGTTTGAGAGTGCAAGGGCTTGAATTTTAGAATTATCAAAACTGTACACGTGTAGGGAGATGATATCTAACATCAGACGATATCGTTTCCATCTGCTGGAGAGATGACACGCCATTGACGTGAAGCAATGGGACAAACAGGACAAGACCAATCTTGAATCGTGAGAGTTGCTAAAACGACCGCGTCTGTGGCGTGAAACGTCGAGACAATACGAGTGCTGAAGTTGAACTAGTAGTTTGAGAAGATTCGTCGGACAAGAATGAAAATCAGACCCCATGAGATTACTCCGGTCACTGTTATATTAATCATTTTTTTGTATCCTTCCTTTTGGTTTAAGAAAATAATTAATTACTAAACTATTTTGACGTGAGATACTTAAGTTTGCAGTATCTAAAGTAAGATTGCTAATGTAGTTGGAGTCATTTAATCTGTTGTACAGATAAAGTTGAAGATTGTTCTGATTTCTTACGCTCTTAATTCTCAATTTCTCACCACCATGAAGAGTTAAATAAGATGACAAAACTTTTATTACCACTTGCAACAATCCGAGGAAATAAATTCGTAAAGACAGAAATAGCAAAAAGGTCAGCGTGATATACTACCGCTTGTCTAAAATAAGTCACTCGAAAAGTCTTCTTGTCCAAAGCATACGTTCCTTTAGAAGATAAGGGACAATCTTCATTAATTTTATGTGGTGATGATCCTAAGAGTGACTGCTGCAAATGGGAGAGAATAAAAAGCAGTGACGCTATTGGTTGTTACATCGTCGATCTCTCACTTGATAATCTTAGCTTTAATCTCCAAGTGGATCAAAGTCGGGCATTTAATCTTTCTCTGCTCCATAGCTTCCCTCAACTCAAAACCCTTGATATTTTAGGGAATCATTTCGATCACTTGTTTGATCCCATCCATGGTACACTTCTACCTTTTTTCAAGGAAGCCACCACTATGTTTTCCAGTTGATCCTAATTGTTCTTTACGGTTTCAGGTCATAAGAGCCTTCAGAGACTTGCAAACCTGGAGACTTTTAAATATGTCGGACAATTATTTCAACAACAATGTTCTCCCTTTTCTTAGTGCTGCAAGGTCGCTTAGGACTCTCAATCTTGGTGGCAATAGATTGAAAGGTGTCATTCCTCCTAATGGTAATGAGGGATCACTTTGATAAGAATGCGAGTGATGAACCCAAACCAACCCAAATACTTGAATTTCCCATATTTGTTTTGAATCTGAAGTGTATACATTGCATAGTGATTAGTAGATGAACTTTCTTGTGTACTTGACGATAATTCATTAAATTGGCTTTTGTCCTTTCAGAAGCCTAATATAGATTATGCTCTCCAAGAAAAATGATAATAATAATAAAGAAAACAGATAAGTTGGTTCACGAATTAAAAAAACTGTTGTGCAGGTTTAATCAATTTCAGGGAGTTGGAAGAACTGGATCTAAAAGGTGGAATAGAATAAACGATTTCGAGGCTGGTGACGGTGAGAAGACCAAAAACAAAAGATTTAAGGTATTCTTGTTGGCTTATAACATCGTTCATGATAGTATAATGTGTTGGTGTAGGTTTAAGGACGATGAAGCTGAAAACATTAGATCTTAGCAGAAACAAATTCTCAGACACCGCACGACTTAAAGGTAAGTTGACTAGCATAGATTTTAAAATACAAAAAAACTTGATCTTTTTTGGATCTCCAGGTCTAGAAAATCTTGTAGAGGTAGAAGTATTGAGCTTGCGAGACAATCAATTCAACAACAGTCAATCTATTCAAGGTAAGTTGGTTCACGACTTAGTAGTGCTGCTTCTTACTCGTTTAAGTTGGTTATCTCTTAATGGAAACTATTTTAATGGGAGTCTTGGAAAAGGTTTGTTGAAATCTTCTAGACATATCAGAAAATAGTTATTTTGGCACGCTCCCACAATGGATTGGTAGAATGCCAAACCTTCGTACCCTATACATGAGTGGAAATCAGCTAAAAGGTCCTTTCCCTCATCAACTACTGTTCGAGTCTGAACTGCAGGTACTTGATATGCGGAACAACAATTTTTCTGGGATGATTCTGAACAACATAGGTTATGGATCTAATTTAAATGTTCTTCTTCTAGGGAATAACAACCTACGAAATCACATCCCTGAGGAAATATGTCTGCTGAGTAAAATCAGTATTCTGGATTTGTCTGGCAATAAATTCAATGGTCCTATTCCTCCATGTTTGGGTTATATGGATTTTGGTGAAAACGGATATATTTCTGTTTTACCAGAACACGCTTTTACGTGGGTCGTAGAACAATGCGGATATAATTCAGCTATTAGCCAGGATATCGACTACGGTTATCATGAAGAACGAGAAACCATTGTGGAAATCAGAACAAAAAGCAGATATGAAGCGTATCAAGGTGATATTCTTGGTTATATGTCAAGCAACCAATTATCAGGTTCAATACCATTTGAGATTGGAAATCTTCAGAACATCAAATACTTGAAGTTTTCCGGAAACAACCTCACAGGCTGCATACCTGATAGTATTTCAAGGCTGGAGGACTTAGAGAGTCTTGATTTATCCAACAACAAGCTAGATGGAAACATCCCTCCTGTGCTTGCCGACCTCAACAGTTTAGGATACTTCAATGTCTCATACAACAATTTATCTGGTGAGATCCCATTCAAAGGCCATCTTGGAACATTTGATGAATGGAGTTACATAGGAAATACTCACCTCTGTGGACTTCCTACTAATATAAGTTGCAACCCCGCGAGTGTTCCAGAGCCAACTACATCACTGCAGGCCAAAGAGGACGAAGATGGTGCGATAGACATGGTGTGGTTTTATTGGACTTGTGTTGCAGTCTACATCCATACGTCCTTGGCCTTTTTTGTGTTCCTCTGCATAGACTCACGCTGGTCCCGAGAATGGTTTTATCGTGTAGATCTCCTTATTCGTCATCTTCAGCGCTACATGCCTTCCTCTTTCTGCAACTGATTCCGAGGGTTCAGCTAAGGTACACTATCTTAAATTCCTCTTTGATGAAAAGTTCAAGTTTCGCAAATGTTTCCTCTGTTGATCACATTGTAATCATGTAGGCTTTGGAAGACAATATATGGTCTGTCTTTTTAGTTTGTTACTAATGATTTCTAATTTGCGACAAAATGATTGTTCATTTTCAACTTTTATGTGTTTCAAACTCCTGAATATGGGTAATGATGGTAAACATTACCGAGTTACGATTTTATGTTTTGTTTCTGAAATATAATTTCTAAAGATAATCAAAGATCCTAGAATTGTCCTCCCACATTGTTCATGGGTTTTGAAATCAGATGGTTAAGTTTTGCATTTTGATACCCCTGATCGTCTTCCTTGTCCTTATCTGATCAAGTTTTCAATGATGGAACTGTCCAACCACAGTTAATATATTTATAACAGCTGAAAAGTCAAAATGGTTTAGTTTTGCATTTTGATACCCTTTATCCTGGACCTTGTCATGTTCTGAATATGTTGTTCACCCACATAGTTAATAGGTTTTGGAAACTAAAATGTTTAAGTTTTCGCATTGTGATACTTATACCCTTATGTTCTTCCTTGTACTGCTTTGATTATATTGTGTTGTTTTGAATGATGTTAACCAGGACGAAGGTACTGAGCTGATTAACGAAGCAGCAGCACCAAAGCCTGCTGAAGAGCAGAAGGAGATCCAAGTCTATGACCAACCACTTTGTTATTCATCAGTATTGTAAAGTTATCTACAATCACTATGTTTTTTCTTTTTCGTCCTTTGGTGTTTGTTTTTATAATCTCTTCCTTCTGAAGCTTCTAAGGCTGTCTATCCTTGTCCTTTGTTTGTTCTTCCTAATCGTGGATGCTACTGGTTTTTATCTATGTGCCTTTGTACTGAAACTCAGATTTCTCTCTTATTAATGATTTGCCATTTATCAGGTGATGTGTTTTCGTACACCACATGTTTCTGCGTTTGTTGTTTTGTTCCCAGTTTGCTTTAGGTTTATCATAGTTTTGTGATGGGCTTTTGATGATGCTAGAGATGTAGACTTCATAGCGCTTTGTTCGTTAAAAGAACGACCGATCCTTAACTTAATTCCGCAACTTAGTTGTGATGAAGTGTTAGCGTTGTATATTTGAATGAAATGGGATTTGCCTAGTTCGTTTTCGATCTCCATGTTCCCAAGGTTGATCTGTCGATTACTTTATATTTTGTTTCTGGAAGTGGTCTTCTTTCTTAATCATTAAACCAAAAGCTTTGAGAGTTTGTGTCTTTTTTAAAAAAAGTTTTTTTTTTAAAAAACAAAAACACTTCTCAAATCATCATAACGAAGAAACAATAAACTCAAATAAGCGTTACGCACTGGATGGATGGGGTTTCTTGTAAGCGGTGACATTATCATCATAAGGAGCTCTGTCTTGTCTTGAAAACCATATATTAGACATTCGCGTATATTGGTTCAATGTCAAATTGGTTTATTGCATTTTCTGGTTTAGTCATTGTAAACCACATTCCTAGTATCAGACAAGTTCAATTAGTGAAAAACTGTTAATTCTTGTGGATGTGCGTGTCAGTTTTTTTGTTGATTGGTAACATTGCTGAAAATATCAATTCTCAAACAAAACTACTCAACATTCTCTTTTTGTGTGGTTAGTTTAATACACTTTTCTTTGTATTCTCTTTTTTTTTTTATTTAACTAACACGGGATTTACATTTTTTGTTTGATTTTCCGCTCCATATATTTATCGCTTATTTTCATGAGACAATTAGCAAAATAACCTAATTAAAATTTGAAATTTGAAAAATACACTGTTTATTATTTTTTTTTTTTTAAATTACACTTATTCATATGTAATAAGACTCTTTTGACCCACATTTTCATAGATAAAATTCGAAATCCAAAAATATTAATACTTTTCTGATTAATTTATTTGCGATAAAAGTATATTAAATTATTAAATATACGAAAAACTCTAATTTTTTTTAAAAAATATTTTTAATAAAAATATGTTTTACTAATCTTATATAAAAATCCTACCTAAAATTTTTTATTTTATTTGTCATTGATTTGTTTAAATTAAAGAACTCGTTTTCCAATTATGAAATTTTCAAGAATTGTGTTTAAATAAAACTTATACAAAAAATCAAAATAGTATGCTCTTTTCCTCAAATAGAGAAAAAAATAATACTAATAATAATAAAAGGACTGTACTGATCAACAATTATTAAAAAGTCAGAAGATGGAAATCCAAAAATAAAAACTTCAAGATATCAAATTCCAACTAAATTCAGATATTTTACAAGTTAAAATAAATTCATAAAAATTATTTATTATTTATTTTTATAATAAAAAAAATTTGTGCATTTAATTTATTGAAAATTTTAAATAGGCTAACTTAATAATACTTATAAAGAAGTGTAGTTTTCAAAAAATATTAGAAGATGGTGTAGATAACAAAATATAAACTCATGCCAATGCATTTATCCAAATTTTCTATATTTCATTTGTTTTAACGATGAGCTAATAAATTTTATTTTGATTTAATTTTGAACTTATATAATTTTGGGTTTATTCTATGCGATAAAAATACATATATCGTATTTTAAAATAAAAATAATATACATCTTGAAATTCCATGTTTTATTTATTTTACAATTCCAACATTAAAAATAAAAAACTGATCTTTAAAACTTTTAATAATTAATAAATTTTATATTTGTTTAAATTTTTATATAATATATAATTTTCTTACCAAATAAATAGGAGAAGTTTAGTAGAGATTCATATTTTATTTTTATTTTAGTAAAGTTCAATAACGTTTGGTAATAAGGAAAATCAACATAAATAAATGAAAAGCAAACAAAAAATCTAAAAAATGAGGGAATGATAAATCAGCAAAATAACATCTAATTGATTTTTTTTGATATATAATAGATATATACTAGATGATTAGATTTAGAAAGAGAATTGGTTTAATATTCTAAAAACTTTATATATTTTAAAAACTAACATATATTTTCAAATTTTGAAAATTACTTTCTAACTAAGTAAAATAGAAATATCATCATTTTTTTTTTTGAAATTTTAAGATTACGAATATAGATTTTAAATTAATTTTAATTTGAGATATATATCTTAAGCTGAATAAATTTTAAAATATTTTCTGTTTTAGATATGATCTAATTTTAAATATACATAAACATATATATATATATCACTATATGCACCTCACAGTTATAAATATAGTTATGTTTCATAAAGTAAATTGTATGTACTATGTTTTTGAACAATATTATGACTTGATATATGTAATTATAGATATTTGAATATAGTATTTTTTGAAAAATAATTTGGAATTTGTTTTTGGTGATAAATCTAGTATTTGGAATTGGTATTAATATTTGGTTTTTTTGTTTTTCAAAATATTCTGTTTTTAATATTTAAAAGGTTAATTTTCAAACCATTTAAATTTTTAGAATGGAATATTTAAAATATTTTGGAATATTATATCAAATTTCCTCTTAGATATATAAGTAAAAATATACCCAAAAATTAAAAAAATTTAAACACCCTGCACACGTGAAGGAAAATGATTCAAAATTTACAGTTTAATGCAATGTTTTTAGAATCGAACCGAAAGCCGAACCAGATAATTAGTTGGATCACGGTTCAATATGGTCTGACCGAGTTGAATCTGATTCAAAAATATATACTTATTAAATTTTAAATATAGAAATATAAAAATAAGTATAGTCAACATCATTCCTATTTATAATTTATTATATTTCTGCAGATATTAAATTAAGATCTATGATTTTTTTTGTTTTTAATTAATTTTTATAGTACATAGCATATGTAATTAGTTTAAAATTTTTAAAGAAAATAATATAAATATATCTATAATTTTAAAATATTTATTAAACCGGGTTAACCAGTTTTATTAGTTTTTCCGATTTAAGGGTTTTTGATGGTTTTTACTGGTTTTTTATTTGGTTTATTTGAATTTAATTGAAATCCAACCCGGTCAGATGCCCGGTTCTTGGTTTGACCCGATTTGACCACTGGGTCGGTCCGGTTTTAAAAACACTGGTTTTATGAGGTTCCAAGAGGATACTTAAACAAAAAAAAATCCAAATAAAAACCATGATGGAAAAGTAGTTTAGATTAGTTAGAGTAAAAGAAAAAAATTAAAATAGAGGCCCAAATCAAAAGATTTATCCAGATACAACACAACCATATTAAAATGGATGATTGTTGGACTATAACTGTAAATAATTTTTTTTTTGTAGAATTTAGTCTGTACAAATATTTTCGGTAGTTTTATCTTTCTGTATTTGTAAATAATAAATCAATGTTTTTAAAATCGAACCGAAAGCCGAACCGGATAATTAGTTGGATCACAGTTCAATATGGTCTGACCGGATTGAACCTGATTCACAAAATATATACTTATTAAATTTTAAATATATAAATAAATTTAGTCAATATTATTCATATTTATAATTTATTACATTTCTGTTGATATTAAAATTAAGATCTATGATTTTGTTGCTTTTAATTAATTTTGATAGTACATAAAATATGTAATTATTCTAAATTTGAAAATTTTAAATTAAATAATATAAATATATTTAAAGTTTTAAAATATTTATTAAACCGGAGTTAACCGGTTTGATTGGTTCATTCTGTTTAGGGGGTTTTGATGGTTTTTTGTGGTTTTTTATTTGGTTTAATAGTTTTTGGATTTAATTGTAATTCACCCCGGTCACATGCCCGATTCATGGTTTGAGACTGTCTGGTTTTAAAAACACTGTAATAAATAAAAAATAATGAATACGGAATTGACATGTATTTTTCTATAGTCCTAAAAATAAAACTTTAGAAAATAAGGTTCTTAAAGTCATTTTTTCGTCGTATGAACTGTAGTTTTAAAAATAAAAATAAAAATTGATTGGTAATTTTTAAGGTTATAGGATCCCTGTAATTAATAATTTAACTGTTTAGTAATAAAAGTTTGCAGGAAACATTGTTTTAATGCAGTATATAAAGCCAGAGTACTAATGTAGTTTTAGTTATTTACTCTGTTGTATAGAGGGAGTTGGTGGTTGTTCTGATTTCTTACGCTCTTATTTGACTAATTTCAGCATTTGCTGACTAATGAATATTAGGGAGCTGGATTTGAGAAGCAATGCTTTAACAAAATGTCCTGCCCTGCAAGTGTAAGTGCATAAGCTTAATGCTCACCACCATGAAGAGTTAAAAACAGAGTTTAAGAGGATACAACTTTTATTACGAAAGCATAGTTAAACGAAAAGATCCAGATGAAATTTCGTATAAAAAAAAGTAGCAAAAGGTTAGTGTGATTCCACTTCTTGTCTAAAATAATTCAGTTCAAGTGGACCCAAGTCACTTCGAAAAGTCTTCTTGCACACGGAAGTCGGTCAATCTTTATTAGTTTCATGTGTTTGTTCTTTAAGCTGGAATCTATAATGAGACCAAAGTCTAACTTTTTTTTTTTGTGTCACTCAAACCTCAGCCTGTCTAATTTCTTCTTCAAAACAAGAAAAAAATATGAGAGCATACCAGAGAAGAGGAAGAGGAAGAAGATGGTGTGATAGACATGGTGTGGTTTTATTGGACTTGTGGTGCAGTCTACATCTATACGTCCTTGGCCTTGTTTGTGTTCCTCTGCATAGACTCACGCTGGTCCCGAGAATGGTTTTATCGTGTAGATCTCATCATTCATCATCTTCAGCGCTACATGCCTTCCTCTTTCTGCAACTGATTCCGTGGGTTCAGCTAAGGTACACTATCTTAAATTCCTCTTTGATGAAAAGTTCAAGTTTTGTGTAATTATTTTCAGCTGATCACATTGTAATCATGTAATTGGAAGACAATATATGGTCTGTCTTTTTTAGTTTGTTACAAATGATTTCTAATTTGTGACTAAATGATTGTTCATTTTCAACTTCTACGTGTTTCAAACTGCTGAATATGGATATTGGTGGTAAAATTTTACTGTGTTACGGTTTTATGTTTTGTTTCTGAAATATCATTTAAAAATATAATCAAAGATCCTAGAATTGTCCTCCCACATTGTTCATGGGTTTGAAATCAAAATGTTAAGTTTTGCATTTTGATTCCATTATATTCTTATTGTCCTTATCTGATCAAATTGTGTTGATTTTCAATGATTATGGAATTGTCTAACCACATAGTTCATAGATTCATTGGATATAAAATCAAATGGTTAAGTTTTGCATTTTGATACCCCTGATCGTCTTTTTGTCCTTATCGGATCAAGTTTTCAATGATGGAATTGTCCAACTACAGTTAATAGATTCCTAAGAGCTGAAGTCAAAATGGTTTAGTTTTGCATTTTGATACCCTTTATCGTCGACATTTTCCGAATATGTTGTTCACCCACATAGTTAATAGGTTTTGGAAATCAACTGGTTTAAGTTTTCAGATTATGATAATTATACCCTTATGTTCTTCCTTGTACTTATTTGATTATATTGTATTGTTTTCAATGATGTTAACCAGGATGAAGGTACTAAGGAGATTAAAGAAGCAGCAACACCAAAGCCTGCTGAAGAGCAGGAGACCTAAGTCTGACCAACCACTTTGTTATTCAGTATTCTAAAGTTATCCACGATCCTTTTTGTTTTTTCTTTTCCATCCTTTGGTGTTTGTTTTTCTAAACTCACATATAAGTTTATGAATTTTTAATCCAAAACAAATTGGCAAATGAGTCGAGTCTTGGAGGGAGGCATTCCATACATTTTCATGTAAAAAAATAGTTTCAAATATAATAAAAATGGTAAAAAAATGGAACTCAACAATATCATAATCAATTAACAGTACATTAACTTCAACTAAGTAGATTTTTTACTCGGCATTGATCTTTTCATAATTTTGTATCTCATCATCTTGAGGATTTTGTAGAACCAGAATGCACTAACGAGTTGTAATCCCAATGCCATTGCCTAAGATACGAATAAGCAGAAAAAAATCATCAAATTTTTTCTTCTTGAGTTATCAAATATATTTCAAATAAAACTTTATGATATAATCCGACAATTATATGCAGATTATTTTCTTAACAAATTTTTCATTTCAACAATAATATAATGGCTTTCGAAAACCAGGGTTTTACAGATTTATAAATTATAATAACTACTATTATATAGACAAATTGATGAAACAATAATAAGTCAAAGACCAAAGCAAAACTTATCGTCTAGAAAACTTAATAATTAATTTACCTTGATGAGGATGGGATTATCAGCTGTTATCGTGACGTAAACGAGGTAAGGTCCACCCGCCATTCTCGCCAATGAGAATATTGTTGCAAAACAAACCTACAACCATTTATTACTAGTTAGTTAATTCTCTCGCCATGATCTTAGATTCACTTTAAAAGTAATTAACTAAGGTCTGACTTCTTAAGCTTTAATGAACTTAATTAATGAAAATCATACGTGTTTCTACATTATATCACCACCAAATTTTGAGTTTCCTCATATCCATATCTCACTGACAACAATAGAAAGTTTTTTATTAACTTGCAAGACTTGACAAATTTGACTATGTTTACGTGTTCGTTTGGATAATTATATTCCTACAACGATGTGTTCTGTTTTGGTCAACCTTATAATAGGTTACAAACCCGTGACTTTTACTAAATACATAACATGGAACTAACCCACTAACCATTTTTGTACATTCTTATGTAACTTATCATATAACCTCAAGGTAATGACAATACTAATTCTATTTCATTATGAGTGTTATGTATTTTAATACTCACATCGGCTGCAAGATTGAGATCAGTGTCTCTGTAACCAATCTCTTTAAGAATCTCCCTGAGGTGAAGAAATGGACTCGAGATTTCTGTTATCCAAATTGCCGCAACCATCTCCGAAGCACACTTAAATCCACCATAAATTCACAGCAGGAAAATACAAAAAAAAATCAATATATTATTTCTCCAAAACCCCACTAAAATACCTAAAAATAAAATAAGAGTATATATTACCTTTCGGTAGAAAAGTCCAGCTACAAAACCAAGAATGCAAACAGAATGATGAACCGCATTATCAATGCTAAGGACTTGATCAAAGTGACTACAAATGAGATCGTAGATCATGTAAGACAACGAAAAAGCCAGCGTTTCCATCTGTTGGAGAGATGACGTGGAAGCAATGGGACAAACTGGACAAGACCAATCTTGAATCGTTAGAGTTGCTAAAACGACCGCGACTGTAGCGTGAAGCGTCGAAACAATACGAGTGCTGAAGTCGAAGGAGTAGTTTGAGAAGATTCTTCGGACGAGGATGAAAATCAGACCCCATGAGATTACTCCAATCACTGTTATGTTAATCACTCTTTTGTATTCTTCCTCCATTGATCTCTTTTCTTGTAATTTCCTTTTCTGGTTTCGATGACAAGAAGTGTGTGTTTTCTAAGAATTTTTTTTGTGGTTTTCTTGTTTGGTTTGGAGTTTGGAGTTTTGGTGTTATTAATAGATCGGCATTATAGTTTGGTGTATGGTAGTTGGATGACTCAATGAAGTGGGTCCAATTTATTTTATCTGTTTTTTCTTACTTCAAGAAAAATTAAATGATCCAATCAGATTCGACTCAAAGAGTTAGGAAGTAGTTCCGATCGCTCCCAACCAGCTGATTTATTTTCTCTTCCTCGCCCATGATCATGATAACATTCAACTGTTCTAAACAAAGTACCAAAACACTTAACGACTAATAAGACAAACTCCACGGCTATTTTTGGCTTGAGAAATAATTATATTGACTTAAGTTTGCGGAAAACTAATGTTTTAATGCACGGACGTGAATGTCGTTGAATCTGATGATACTTCGCAAAATGTAATCTCTATTAGAATGTTGATTTTGAACAGAGGATGAGAAGAAGAGAAGAGAAACAATGAATTTTTATGTACCAAAAATATGAGCTTGTATTATCTGAATACTTGTTGTTTACATCACAAAGACAATGTCTTTATATAGACTTCAAAACCGTAGAAATATAAAGAGTTATTATGACTCTTGAATCTTGATAAATAACTAACTTAAGAACTACTCATGCCTTTTGGTAAAAATCTTAATTAGAATCTCAATTATTCGACCACAATCTTGTGACTTGTGAGTATATTTGTCAATGTTTCCTCCGGAACGTCTATATCTTTAGTGAATCAGCATTGCCTCTTCTTATTTCTTCTATTATGATGATTTATCACCATATCTCTGAATCAGACCTCTTCCTCCTGAGTTTTCATTTTTGTGTATTGTCAATGTGCGTTTTACGGTTTATAAAGGATCAAACCGAAACATGTTTCCTAATTAGAGTTACATTAAACCATTCTTTGTAACAACTCTAGGCTTTTGTATAACTGCGAAGTAATGAGATCAATCCCAGAATGCAAATTGAAGAACAACAGTTTCAGCTTCTTATTGATTCAAGGAAAATATACTCACAAGCCTAATTGTATCATAACGTGTTTGTTGGTGCAGAATTTAGTAAGAAAAAACTATTTGAATTGTGGTCTAGGTATATATAGGTATAGGAAACGAAACACAAACATAAAATATCACAATTTTGTAACATCCCAATTTTTGGTATATAGAAAATTATGTGGAAGGGGTTAAGAGAATTGATTTGATTATCTATATCACTAAAGTGTGTTTACCTTCTCGGTTGCACATCTAGAGAAAACTCTAGGGTTAAACGTGCTTGAATTGGAGTAGTCTAAGTATGGGTGACTTACCGGGAAGTCATTCGCGGTACCGTGTGAGTGAGACCAAAACACGGGGAACGGTCATGTGGTGATTACATGGTCAGTATATCATGAATTTCGGACCTCCCGACTAACGACAATCGGTGCTGGCCGGCCCATGGGCCTAGTGAGAGAACATATGGGCCCACTGGTAGGAACGGTCGGGGCGTTATAAGTGGTATCAGAGCTGGTTAGTCATCCCCGTGCTGACCTGAGAGGCGTTCTAGGACTGGTTTGGGATCGTAACGAGGATGTTGCGTGCTTGAGTGGGGGTGAATTGTAACATCCTGATTACTGGTATATGAAAACTTATGTGGGAGAGGTTAAAATAATTGATTTGGCTACCTATGTC
>ASZH01045260.1:0-16466 GCA_000411075.1 Sisymbrium irio | reverse complement strand
TTTTTTATTGAAGATTCTAAAAATTTAAATTTAACAAAATATATTTTAGAGAAACTTTGATATACTTTAAAATTTCTTCGCAAGTTAATAAAATAATCATTATAATATTTTTTAATAATATTTTCGGTAGAAAATATATATATAATAGTTAATTTTTCTATTAAAAATTTAATTAAATAATTTCATAAAATTGAGTATGCAAAAACTATATTTTAACTTGATTTAGGAAATTTTTTAAAAATAAACTTTTGATCATTACATAATTAATATATTATTACACTAAGATTATTAATTTTTTTATTTTTATTTATTTAATAATTATTTGCATTCCGCACCGCAGATTATTTTTCCACCAATCAAATACTATTATACATTATTTATTTATAAAAACCGCACTTTTTCACATAACGCATGAACCACAGTTGAACCGTACCATATTTTAAATCTGCTTGTTCCGCACTATAAAACCGCGGTTACCATTCGGAGCCATAAAAAGGACAACCGCACGTCAAACTTTTACCCACATTCAAATAGGTGTGGGTAAAGAGAAAACCACACACAATATTTAATTTAATATATTTTAATAACAATAATTATATGTATTGGTATTTATGTAAATAGAAATTATATACTTATGAAATAAAGTAGTTAAATTAAATCTTTGGTTAGACGATTTGATATATATCATAGAATTTGAAGAATTGAACTGGAGAAGTAAATTAAATAATAACAAAACTCAGTATTTGTATTTTTCAAAACAAAATTTGTAGGTTCTATTTTAAAACAAACATTTATAAGTAAAAACTAAATTTATTGAAAGAAAATGAAAGGTAAAAACTTTGCGTTAAACTGTGGTTTTAGACTGTTGAATATACGGATTTAGATTTTTGAAATTATGATTTTGTCTAAAATCTGAATTGTAGATTTAAAAAAAACATGAACACAGTAGAATTTTTTTTTTAAATGCCTTTAGAAAGTTTATGAGGAACTCTAAGTTGACAAAAGCTTAAACTATAATTGATAAAAAAATTATTTTAATGACTTTATAAAACCTAAAATCTCTAAAATCAAAATACCAATCACAACCTTAATATATAACATAATTATTTGTTAAATATACAAAATAAGGTTAATTTTACTTCATTTTATTTTCATAAATATTTTGTTAAAAAATCACAATTTTGTGCTATATTTAATCATAATTTTTATTTAAGATAATATTTCTATTTAAAGTTCATAAATAATAAACAAAAACATATTTTATTAACACTATAACACTAAGAAAATTTTATAATCTATAATTGTATAAATACTATTAATATATTTATTTTTATAATTATTAATTGTAATTTATATTCCGCACTGCTTATTTTATGTTACCAATCAAACACTTTTTTGTACCGCATATTTATAAAACCGCAATTGTTCCGCATAATACACGAACCACAGTTGAACCGTCCCGTACTCTTAATCCACTTTTCCCGCACTATAGAAAACGCCGTTACCATTTGGACCCTTAAAGCAAAATTAAAGTAAAGTCCATTTACTGTATAAGTGCGTTTTCTTTCAAACGCACCGCTTTTAATATAATTATGTGATTGGTAAACTATTTCTCAAATACGCACCGCTTTTAATATAATTATGTGATTGGTAAACTATTTCTCAAATACGCACCACGTGTTGAAAAACACACCGTTTTGTGCTTCCATTCACTGCCTTAAAAGAGAATACCCTTAGCAATCTCAGGGTGAAATAAATAGATAGATTTTTGTGGTGTTTAAAGAACCTATATTAAGTCGGAGAGTGTTGGAAACAATGGCGGATCCAGCATCACATTTTAGAGGGTGCATACAAAATTAAGTTAAAATTTAACATAAAAAATCAAAGATAATGTGAAAAATTGAGGGTATACAAAGCAGGAGCAAAGGTTTTTGACTCTTGAATGGAAGGTCAAATGGAGACTATTTAACCAACTGATATATCAGCTCTTTAAACAGTACATACTGAAATTATTAATTTATAAATTTAGGGTGGATCATATGACCACTCACTTTACAATGTAGATTCACCTTTGGTTAGAAAGCTTTCTAGTAAGGCAATGGCAAAAGATTTAGTCCCGTTGTTCTCTTATACTATGCTTTTGTGTTATAAGAGCATTATTATCGCAATTTTTTTAGTGTCTCTAAACACTAAAATATAAAAGAGAAAATAAAAGAATAAGAGTATTTATTTTTATTAGCATATGCAAGATACCGTTTTCAATACAATTTTTTTCCTCTTTCTTTCACATGTCCTTATTTTAATGGTTTATTTATTTTACAGAAATAAATTTTAAGGATATAATTATTTTATAATAAAAATATTATTTAAGAGTTTTTATCATGTCTTCCACAGATAATAATGGTATAAGTTTTTTTTTTAAAAAGAAAATTTTAATGGAATGTTGTTTTATTCATGAATAAATAGGTTTTTCTTTGTCTCATTTCTGTAAAAAAAGTGGTTTTATATCCTTATTTAGTTGGTTCAAGTTGATTTTAATGACCTATTTGTCTTAGTGATTATGGTTAATTTACATCTTCATTCAAAAATTTTAGGAAAAAGGACAAATATGAATCATAATATCATATTGTGTGATATCTTGAGAAACAAAAAAAAATTAACAGATAATTGGACAATTTCAGAATTAATATAATATTTTATACTTTTTTCATCAAAGATAGCAAATACAATATTTAATCTAAATCGAATGAATGACTGATATCATTATTTGCACAAAAAAGAAGATTGATATCATTTGGAAAAACTTTAAATATCCTTTTTGTGTCCTAACCTAATAATCATTATCCAGTATTTAACGCCTTTTTTTTGCTAATCAAGTATGTTCATATGTGACTTTTTCTGTACCATGATTATAGAAAGTATATTGGTCGTTTTATGAAAAAAAAATGATTGATGATGGTCAATGGTCATAAGTCAATTATCTACTATTCATAAACTATTGCAAGACATTTTAAATAGAATCGTTGATGGACAAAAAGAAAAGAAAAATGTCAACAAAAGAGCAGTGTTTTTAAAATCGGATTGGTTGGATGGTCCGTCTGAGTTCAACCATAAATCGAACATGTGATTGGGTTAGGTTTCAGTTAAACCAAAAAACTATTAAACTAAATAAAAACCACTAAAAATCATAAAAATCTATGAATTGGATGAATCATGATTTAATAAATATCCTAAATTTTTAAATATATTTATATTTTTTTTCTAAATTTCCACTGTTTAAACTAATTATGTTTTGTACTACTCGGTTTATGAACCAATTTAATCAAATTTTAAAACATTACAAAAAAAGGAAACAACATAAGGTTGTTGAAAAAGAGTTGAAAATTTTGATATTTAAATAAGTTAAAATTTTGAAAAAATAATATAAAATGCTAAAATAAGAAGAACATTAGTGGAGCAAGTACAAACTGAATCACTCAGTTTCAAAAAAAAAAAAATAATAATAATTAATAACAACAACTCTCTCTTTTTTCTGGCTCTACTCCACTTTTTTCCAAAAAAAAAAAAAAACAGAACTTTGAAAATCAAACTCTTTCTCTCTCTACAAGAAGCTTTGCGAGTTGAGTTGGGGTCCAAAGTGTTTAAGTTCCTCTCATTCAATTCTCCTTCTCCTTCTCCTTCCTTCCTCCTCTTCCTTCTCCTTCACCGCTTTTTCACTTTGCCCTCTCCAATACCCACAAAAAGCACACGCCGAATCTCTAAACATCATATCACATCAAATGCTTGTGTTTTCCCTTTACTACCGCCCATAATCTCCAATCATTAACCCCCTTTTCATGCGCGAATCCCACTTCCTTTCTTCGTTTCTCGCCAAAGCCGTAATGTCTTGGTCCAAAAGCCCTTTTCTTTTCCCCAAGATCTCTTCTTGAAACAAACCCCTGAAGAAGAAAGAACCAAAGAACCAAACTTTACTCTTCACTCTCTCTCTCTCTCTCTCTCTCTGTTTCAAAGTCTCCATCTTTAGCCATGGTTGCAGAAGCTTGGATTGTGAAGATGAGAAACCAAGTGAGTGCTAATCTCAAACACGCTCTTCTTCTTGAATCTTCCACCAAGAAACAGCCCTCTAAACCCTCTCTCCCTAAGCAAACTATCGGAATCTTATCCTTTGAAGTAGCTAACGTCATGTCCAAAACCGTTCACCTTCACCGTTCCCTCTCCGACTCAGAGATCTCTAAGCTCAAAGCCGAAGTCTTTAAGTCGGAAGGAGTTATAAAGTTAGTGTCTTCCGACGAGACTCACCTCTTAGACCTTGCTGTCTCCGAGAAGCTAGACGACTTGAGCCGTGTAGCTAGCGTCGTGTCTAGGTTAGGGAAGAAGTGTAACGAGCCTGCTTTGCAAGGGTTTGAGCATGTTTACGAGGATATAGTGAACGGTGTTATTGATTTTAGGAAGTTGGGTTTCTTGGTTAAAGATATGGAGGGTATGGTTAGGAAGATGGAGAGGTTCGTTCACGCTACTTGTAATCTGTATGGTGAGATGGAAGTGATGAGTGAACTTGAACAGGCGGTGATGAAGCTTCAGAGAAGCCAACAGCATCAAGAGAGTGTTAAAGCTTTTGAACAGAAGCTTATGTGGCAGAGACAGGATGTGAGGAGTCTTAGAGATGCTTCACTTTGGAACCAGACTTATGATAAGGTTGTTGAGATGTTGGCTAGAACTGTTTGCACTATCTATGGTAGGATTGAGACTGTGTTTGGTGGTTTGGCTTTGAGAGGTAAAAAGGATTCGACTTTGAAGAGAGATCGTAGCAAGAAGGAAGGTAGTAATAAGGTTCATAATTCAAGATCTGTTACTGGTTTTAAAGATACGAGGAGGAGTGAAGCTGAGGAGTTTAGTCGTGCAGGGGATTTCGGTTTCCCTTGTGGGACTAATCCAGGGAGGATGTTCATGGAGTGTCTCCCCATGAATAGGAGTTATGATGATGATGATGAAGATGATGATGCTCGTATCACGTTTCCTCTAAGTGCAGCTCGGACAATGCGGAGTAGTAAGTTTGGTTGTAAGAGCAGATTAAGTCAACACGCTTCAGCTTCAACTATTGGTGGATCTGCTTTATCTTTACACTATGCAAATGTTGTGATTGTGGTGGAGAAGCTTCTCAAGTACCCTCATCTAATAGGAGAAGAAGCAAGAGATGATCTTTACCAAATGTTACCGACGAGTTTGAAAACATCCTTGAAGGCTAATCTCAGATCATACTTGAAGAACATTTCGATCTACGACGCTCCTCTAGCTCACGATTGGAAAGAAACTATAGACGGTATACTCTCTTGGCTTGCACCTTTAGCTCACAACATGATTAGATGGCAGAGTGAACGCAATTTCGAGCAGCATAATCAGATTGTGAAGCGAACAAATGTGCTTCTACTTCAGACCCTTTACTTTGCTGATAGAGAAAAGACAGAAGCTGCGATTTGTAAGCTTCTTGTCGGGTTAAACTACATTTGTCATTACGAACAGCAGCAGAATGCGTTGTTGGATTGCGCGAGTAGCTTTGATTATGAAGACTGTTTTGAGTGGCAGAGTCAATGCCGTGCAGCTTACTTGGACTAACAGTTTGGTTTCTTCTTTTTGTTTTTAGTGTTGTTTTATAGATACATTCGTTTATGATTCAACACAATGTGAATATCTAAAATCTCTAGTCTTGCTTGCATACATATAAAAAAGGATTGTGGAATTGAAATTTCAGTTGTTGGTTACACAATGTTAAGAGATAGTTAAGCAAAAAAAAAAGGATGTGAGATTCTTTGCAGATGGATATTAAAGCCAACCAACAAGAGAGAGGTTTGGTACGAAGGCATTTAATCAGAGAGAGATGGGGTAGAGAAAGTGCATTGATGCCTTTTTGAACCAAGGTTTGACATTTTCGTGGTTGGGATTTTCTTTGTCAACTTTGAGGATTTCATTTATTACTGCAATTGATTGTTGTGTGCTGGGATGATATTTTTTTTTTAAATTGATAAATATTTAATGGGCCAAAGCTTATGGGTTTTGGGCCTCAAAAGTTTGATAATTAAACCTTATTCCACATCTTGAATGTTATTTTGTTACGAATGTAATATAAATTCTAGCATGTGAGGTGGTTGAGAAGAAATCAAATGGAAGAACATGAGAATTAGTAGTGAATATAAACTGTGGTCTTATTCTTTGATTATGTATTGGTTTGCCTTCGTCAACGATTGAGATATTTGATTTCTTAATTTCTGAACTATCTTTCCTTGGATTTTTGTTGGATATATAAATACATCAAAAAGCTAACTATTTGATTCAATAAAATTGAGTATTATTAAGTTTATTTACCACATACCTTTAAATTTTCGCTTCTTTCTCTCCTAAAAATCAAATTGGTTTATTTAAAAAGGAACAAATGGCTCGTAGTGAACCAAACCACATAAATACATTAAATGTTGACAATGATGAAAATATTATTAAACTTATTGATCCAGATGTAAAATATAAAAGATTTTCAAATTTCATATCTCCTTGCTTTTTTTAATTTTTAGATTTAATCAACTGAAAAATAATAAATTACACTAAAACTCGAACAAAAATCATATTTTAAAGTTTTTGACATATTCATGATAGGTATTAAAATTGCCTATTGCAAATGCAACCCTGATTTCATTTAGGATTTTGATTCAGATTTTGATTCACATTAACCACGTCATTTGCTTCTGTTTTGCTTTGATATTAGTTCATAATCTGCGTTTTCAGAAAAATCGTTGAATATGCTATAATATATTTTTGTTTATTTTATGTTAATTTTATATTTTTGGGATAATATTTCTTTTTTACTTTTTTATTCATAAATTATTTTAGAAACTATTGTTTTGTTTATTGCATACAAAAAGCACTATTCGGATGGAAGTATTTTATATTAGTTGAAAATCACCATAAATGAGATTAATTAATTTGGTTTGGATAATTAACATATTAAGTGAACTAATTTATTATATGAGATGATTTTTTTCTGGAGTACCAAAATATGCTATTATTTAGAAATCATATTTTGAAATAATGAACATCACATCAAATCGAATTAATATTATAAGTCTAGAAATTATAAATCTATTTATTGAATATTTTCAGTTGAAAATATCTCAAAAATAGTCTTATGATATAATAAATTAAATGATAAATAATTTTATTTTTCAAACAAAAATTAATAATTTTCAAAATATATTAACTCAAATCATATATATGGAGTATCTACCTATGCTATTGGGATTATGGATTTAAAATTGTTAAATTTAATATATGGAATTGTGAAGTTATTGGTTGGATAATGTTGGTTTCCAAAATAGAGTATATTACAATATTTGTTAACAACTATAACGATACAGACTGTAAATAAAAAATATTTGGAGCATTTTTTATAAAAATATTTTAATATTATAGAGATTTCATCAATAAGAAAATGCTGGTATTACTAAAATAATCAAGAAATTATTATTACAATGATCATGCACAAAGTTTGTCATTAGTATTTACACACACAAATGTTTGTAGCTTATGGTGTAGTTAGTAATGTATTTTTCGAAGATTATATCTGATTACTAAAAGAAATTTGAAATTTAACATATAACCATAAAGTTGGTTAAATTTTACTAATATATATTATATATAAACCATTGATCACCATGCCAAATAATATTTTCAGCAAAAAAATAGTCCAAAGTAAAATTATGACCACAAAGAAATGTGATAAAGGAGAAGATAAGCTTAAGACTAAGAAAAAATATCAAAAGATGTGTTTATAAATTTATCTTTTTTCCTTTCATCTTTTCACTTTTATTCATTCTCAATAGTTTTTGAATGTTATAAATTGTGTATACCTTAGGCTTTGAAGATGAAAAATACTTTGAAAATGTAACAATCTGAATATCAACGTGGTACTATAAACTTTTTTGTTTTTGTTTAAGTAAGTGATCCAGCTTTTGACACCATAAAACCACCATATCATTCTGACCAACGATTTTGACACTGAAAACTAATTCATCATTCCAAACCGATTAACTATAGCATCTGGAAATATCATGAAAAAAATTTCATGACCAAATTTACCATTTTTTATATATATCATATCATTTCTCATTTTTCTGTATAACATTTACTTTTTCAATGATATCATTTCTCATTTTGATTTGTTTTAAATAAAATTAGATATTTACTGATAAATAATTTTTATAAACTGATCATTAATTAAGTAAAATTTTTCAAATACAATTTCTAGTTTTTCATAAGAGCGTAGTTTTTAGTGGCTTAAAACCAAGTACATCTGTTGATTTGATTCATGTTTGCTGATCTCATTCCAGAGTTGTGTTGTACTTTTTAATTGCTTACAGTATTCTAAGATAAATATTTCTTAGCATTCTAAAATTAAGATATGTCTATCTAACGTTTGGGTTTAAAAATTGACGATTAATTAGATTATTTATTGCTGACAAAAAATGAATTTATATAAGAAAATAAAAAATCCTCATAGTACAGTTTGGATGAGAGGCGGTCTAAACTTCGTGTTGACATAATTTTAGATATTTATAATTCAAGAAAGTTTGGGTATTTTTGACGTTACTTCTTTCAAATTTCTCGCTTCTTTCTCTTTTGAAATTCATTTTGGTGATTAAAAAGGAACAAAGGGTTCATGGTGAACCAAAACACAAAGATTAATACGTTTAATGTCAGGAGAATTTTCTCTAACGTATGTCAATGAAGTGATCACAAGCAGACAAAGGCTTCAGTTATTCTACAATGTTTTGGATATCCGAAGAGACTATGTTATCCGAAACTCTTCACTTCTCTTTTTTTAACTAAACTTTTCACTTCTTGTCTAGTGTTTGTATGTTCCTCGTGTTACAAGTAAATTTCGAAAAGGTTTTTTTCCATACTGAAAAAAAGCCTGTAATATTCTTTTTACCAAATATCAAGAGGGAAAACAAAGTTCTCTACTTATCTGTAGTGTGCTCACATTTTTATAAAATCATATATTATAATGCGATATATATATATTACACTATAAAACAAAACAAAGGATATCCATCTTATAATACAATATAGATATTACAAGAAAAGTCAGAGGAGATATGGTTTTATAAGAAAGATCACATAATATAACACATGCCTCGGTCCCTTTCGGTATTTGTTCGACTTCGAGTGCAATGAATTAAATACACCGAACATATTTACTACTGTATTTGTTAGTGTGATTGATATGATGATATTCACATTCCGGAATCTTGAAGACTTTAATTTCTAACTCGTGCGAATCATTTGCATCACTTGGTCGGCTATTTTGACTAGGGAGGAACGACCACTTTGGTCTTGCTCTTGTGGCTCAAGCGGTAAAGCCATTATCATTTTTGCTTCCTTGTAGCCGCCTATACTCAAAAAAGCAATACACGAATGAGTTAAGAAATGGTCTTGAGAAAAAAAAATGTCTTATCTATAAAGCTTTTTTGTCATATTTGTTTCGTAGTCGTTGGTGAGCCATAGTTACTTTTAAAACAATAACTGACAATTAATTATTATCTTAATAAAGTTTGAGAAGTTATTTTAATATAATAACCACAAATTTCCTAAAATTCTGTGATACAAAAAAGTTTATTAAGAAGATGTTAGAAGTGAGTGAAGTATAATTAAGTAAACTACATTTCACTAGATAAGTTTCAGTTTTGCTAGTGAAGAGGCATTTTTTAATATAAAGAGATATCCACTTAATTATAATTGTTCATTTGTACTGTTGTTCATTTGGCTTCTTTTTTCTCAGAACTACTTTTCTCGAGATGATTAGGAATATAGGATACGTCCGGGAAATTAATGGATTCTTGAGTGTAAACTGAAGAGTGGTCATCTATCTGGCATGATGGGTATTTACTATTTACGGTAGCTGTCAACTTATTAGTATTTTAAGTTTTTCCTTTTTTTTACAAACTTATTAGTATTTTAAGTTTTAACTAATGATTAATACTATTATGTAGAGATTGTCTGGTTCGATGAAACAAATGTATTACCACAAGTGGGTTTGAATGTATAAAATACACTAGCAAGTTGTGTAAACCCATTCTCCCTAGATTCACTTTCTGCAAATCCAATCCATTTCTACTTTATTTTATGCAGTTTCTTTAGTTTAATAGACTCGAGGAATGTGCAGTTTAGTTTAATCTTCACTAGACCAGGGGGCATGTATCTAACATTTTCTAATATATGTTGATTTTAACTGGTAACTAATAAAGTGACAAAATCTTTTTAATAGATTTCTTTTTTCTTCAAGAGTTCACAAAGTGGCAGACGAACAAACATTTAAACAAGAATAAACAAATCGGGAGTAAAAGAAATTCATGAAATTTTTTCTTATAAGAAAAACCAAGAAAACATCTAAGGAAGCAGCATGTCACGTGCTTACAGAACTGATGCTTATAAGTTATATCGATCTGTTCTGCGTTAATTTTATTTCCGAGAAGTTCGTAAATAGAACGAAGGAAGCTGACCAAACATGTGACAAAAGTATATGAGGTAAAATGCAAAAACACAATATCCGGAAAATAAAAAGAAATAAAGTAAATGAATAATGTATTATTTTTATTGTAAACATAGAAACGTGACTATGTGATGGAGTGACCAAATTTATTAGCAGTATTGGTGCTTTAAACAGGCCATTGATGCTTCCTATCCATTGTATTGATAAAGTTAAACAGTTCAAGTTTCTAGTATTAAAATTTGTTCTTACCCTACCAAAATACTAAGATTCATGCAATTTCGTGGGGTCCAAATGAGGAAAAGAACAAAAAGACAAAAGATATACAAATCATAGTAATATGGGTGGTTTATATATAATAACAATTTGGAATTTCCTTTTTATATTTGATATAATCTTTTTTTTTTTGGGCAAGATATTTGATATAATCTATGGTGTAAAAATAATGTTGTAAAAATTTGAATGTAGATGAGAAGTTGAGATCAACTAGAGAAGTTGATCAGCTTGCAACAATACTCTCCGGAGCTCACTCTCCAAAGCTCTTAACATTACTGGCTTTCTGACAACTCCATTGATTCCAATTTGCATACACTTGTCCCACATTTCTTCGTCCAAACTCACAGTCATTGCCACAATCAACGGCCAACTTCGGCTCCTGATCCTCATGGCCACTTCATAGCCGTCCATCTCTGCCATTTGTAGATCAAGCACCACCACTTGAAACGTGGAGGAAGAAGAGGACGAGCCTGGAGCAAGAGCGGTGAGGCAATCGAATCCAGATGATACCGCGGTTACACTGCATCCGAGTTTTTCTAAAAGTTTACGCGTAACCGCCCGGTTCGAGTCATTGGTATCTACTAATAAAACTTGCAAACCACGTAACAGAGAATTAGAATGAGAGTGTGGGTGATGGTCAGGAGCTGGTGACTCGCCAGATCCATGGACTGAAATGGAGGGCCGGCGTCGAAACCGGAGGAGCAATGTCATTGTTTCCGGTGAACCATCCAAGCCAGGAACCACCGAGATATTTCCATGAATCAACTGCACACATTATACAATAATACTGAATAAAGTAAAGACTAATTACGACAACTGTAGAAAGAGATACGTAAGAATAAACTCACCTGCACCACTTTCTTACAAACACCAAAGCTTAGATCTTGTCCTAACCCATAGCCGGATAATCTCACTTCACCAACTTCTTGATCTCTTGACGAAACGGAGGCAAATGATTGACAACTCGAATCATCATTCTCAACACTCATTTCGAATCTTATGTACACATCTCCATCTGCTGAAGAAGCAGGTGATCTCCATGCAGCCCATTTTTGATCACTCCTATCCAAGCTTCCTCTTTCTTTGAACACCTTAAAGATCACCGACGAAGATGATCCTTCTTGACATTTCTTAGGCTTTACTAAACTACCAACCATATGAAGTATCACCTGAAAGACTCTTCTTTCATCGCCCACTACATTATCAGGCAGAGACTTCTCAGCATCAACTGAAAACCGAAACCCGTTGTAAAGACACAAACATCTCGCCAAACAAGCTGATTCACGAATGGTACGATGGAGACTAAACGGTTTCATCTCAGTCACAAATCTACCATCCGACACATCCATCGCATCACCAACCAAATTCGACATAACATTCCCCGTTTTCACCATCGTATCAACAATCATCTTCTGCTCGTTACTCAACTTCTCGTCCTGAATCATTGACAAAAGACCAAGTATAGAATGCATGGGACGTCTCATTCCTTCACTCATCCCTTTCTGTAACACATTCCTCGCTTGGCTCGCCCTCAACGCGTCCCTCTTCGCCATCTGCAACGCCCTGTTCTGATCCGCAAGCTTCTCCCTCATAAGCTGAGACTCCTCAAGAACCGCTGCGTGAGACAACGCAACCGCTACTTGATCAGCCACAACCTTAACAATCTCAATCTCTTGATAACTCCATTCTCGAGGCTGCTCGCTAGGTAACACGCAGACAAGTATAGCATAACACGTCTGAATCAACTCAGGCGTCCCTCCTTTGAAATCAGACACACGTAGCATCGGCATTCTAATGGCAGCCACAGGACCAATCTCACTAACGTCACCACCACTAGCTCGAGAAATCAACGAGTCAACACTCAATATATTGACTTCATTGCTTTCTCTAATCCTCACAACATCCAAATCCTCCATAGAAACAGCGTAGCCGTAACCATTCCTCCCTCTAAGCTCATGAGTCAGATTCATCTCACTTTTAGCATCATTCTCCATCCAAACCGCACAATTCTGCAACCCCAAAGTCTTGGAAAGCTCAACCAAAGTAGTATAAAGAATGGTGTGACGATCCAAAGACTTACGAATCTCTTGAGTAAGCATACGAACGTGAAAGCCAGTCTCTTTCTGCATCATAATGAGCCCAACTTCACGTCCAAGCTCATGAGCTTTCTTCTTAAGCATGAACTCTCGAACTTTAACTTTCAAAAGCAGAGGAATGAGAGTGATTAGCGTAATCGCAGTAGCGCAAGAAACGAGAGCAGTCAACATCTTGAAAACGGTCAACGCCATCATAAGCTTGAAAGGATGAGCACCGTAAGTCCAACCATGGAGGAGATGAGTCATACCACAGAGAACAATGAAGGCAATGAACTCGAAGAGCACCCATTTGAATGGAACGTTTGAGCAGCTCACGAAGTAGAGTAACTCAATCGGGATCGAGAAATAAGCAACTGCGATCAAGAAATCACTTACTCTCTGCGTCTCTAAAATGTTCTCTGTGGTCCAGAAACTTCCTCCTTCGTATTCACAATTACACCCAACGTTGCCAGCTGTCACCGGAGAAACCAAAACCAGTATCGATAATAGTATCAATAAAGCTACTTCTTCTCTCACCATCATCTTCTTGAGAGACGAAAATGTTTATTCCATTAATCTCTGTAAGAAGTAGAAAATGTTAAAAGAGAGAAAATTGAGGAAAAAAATTAAAATTTTTAAAATTTGGGTCTAAAAGTAGAAAGAAAGAACATGCAAATAAGGAAAGTACCTGAAAAGACATGACTTTTTTCAGACCAAACTGTTCGGTTCTTTTTTCTTCAGATCTCGTCGAGCTTGTTAAACTCCAGCGCAGCTACGTGTGTACTGTTTCTCAGCGGCATTCCGACAAAGGAAAGCGACGAGACCGAAAGAAGAAAAAAAGAGAGGAGAGAGAGAGAGAGAGAGAGAGAGAGAGAGCAAATCTAGAAGAAGGAAAAAGAATCTGAAAAAGAGATAGCGACAAATCTGAAACCTTATATAAAAACGTGCACTTATACGTATACGTACCTATATATATGTACGTTACACTTAACACTTACACCAAGATTTATATAAACCGGAGTTGGATATTCAAATCGTGAATTTTGAGGTGATTAGTGGTGGAGAGACTGCGTGAAATCGCCTTAAGCCGCCGTTGGAGGAACAAAAGAAAAGAGGGGAAAGGTGTATGTATAGGTTGTATGTAAGTAAAGGTCGGGAGCCGTTGGTTTTAGGAAGAAGGTTTTGGAGAATTACTTATTTTAGATTTTAAGAAACCTAATAGGTCCCACTTGTTCTTACATGAACCGAACTTGGACGCTCTTTTGAATTTTCTCTGAGTTGTTTTCTTTTGGGTTTCTTTTTTACTAATATGTACTACATATAATTAAAATATTAACTTGTTGAGAAGAAAAAATTTATTAAAATATTAAAGTTTGCTACTTCTTCGACTCTCCCCCTTGTCTGTCCGTTTTATTTTTATTTTTGGAAAGAAATAAATGTTTTGTATACGTAACTTACATACAAGTGTTGATTTAAAAAATATCTAATGGGTTGATTGAATTGATCAAACCTCCCGTATATCATGAGAATGAGAATAGAATAAAACTTTATTTATAAATGAGGAAAATACAGCGTTGGAAACCAACAAGCCACATGACGTGAATCTAGGAACCTAAAGTAGTTTAATAACTGGGTTTTAGTGATAGTCCAATCAAAAAATAAATAAATAAAGACCGAGGAAAATTTTATTAAACAAGTTTTGTTCCATTGCTATGGCTTAGTAAAGAGTAAATAATAAATAAAGAGCACAAAATCTAACACTAATCACTTTGTTTTGAACTGACATAAGTAGTAGGATAGCGATGAGATTAGTCTAATCAGATATCATAATTAATCAAATAGTACCCCCAAAAATGATATAAGAATAACGCTTAAGAAGTTGATTTATATGAGGGACCTACAAAACTTAGATTTTTTTTAATGTTTCCTTCACCATACATGAATCTGAAGAGTAATGAGTGTATATTTGAAACCACATTGACGTATTTATGGTTTGACTCCACAGATCAAATTAGACCATAGACTTGAGCTATGATAGATTATCTATCGTCTTCAGAAACATGATTATTTATAGAATTATAGTGATGGAAATAAAGCAACAAATTCTTCTTCTTTTTTTTTTTTTATAGTACTGCATTCGATCTAAATAAATTGAACCTAGAAGTTTTGAAACGACACGTTACCAAAGTTTGTGTGGGTTAAATCGAATGTAAAAGTAATTTCCTATTAATATGAATAAACCGACTAATGATTGAAATAAGTATTCGTTTGTCTATCTCAAATGTTCATGTATCGACCTCGTCTTACTATATGATAAGTCACTCTCTTACAAAAGTTTAATAAGAACCTGAACCTGATACTGTTAGACCAATTCAAAGGTTGTTGGGAACAGTGACTTGTAATCAGATTTCAGTTAAAGTTTCCTCTAGATTTGTTGGGTATGATTTAATTATTTTGCATAGAGGACGCAGATATTGCGATAGACCCAACTGCCAAATTGATGTTCATGATTACATAAAACGTGTGGAGTCACCATCTTCGGAAATTTGGTTTCGGTCTTGTTATAGGATTCAACTATTGGTAATAAGAAAAATGGTCTCGAACCAACTTTTGGGCGAAGAAAAAGTGATTCAACGGTTAAATTTCTTTAAATAAAGTTGGCCACTTTTCTGGTCCCCCTGATGGTAAATATTGAACAACTTCTGAGGTATAATGATAATGTTCACATGCATTTGAAACGCTTAGAAGTATATTACACGGTATGTTTACGATGTTTGTGGTTATAAAGTCAACCTGGACTTTATTGTTTTCATCTGTAAGCACTTCAAATACTCCACCGATTAGCTGTGGATGCAACTTAACATAGTCCCCTGTTGTTAATGAAGATATGTTTTTTGTCTTAGATAGAATAGTACATTTTGATAAATGCCTTTTTGTCATGTATAAACAATCATTCAAACACTAATGGATTTTAGCCTTGATGTTAAGTTCGTGAAAGAATCCTGTTGAAACATATTCATCAATCATCGACGTATCTAATACAATTTTTGTTTCCAAATCATTATTAATATACATATTCATAAATCAATTTTTGTTGCTCTGCGCACGTAATTGTCTCATAAAATAGTGTATACGCATGGTTCTTTTTTTATTTTATCTTGTAAGCTCGTCTCGATCTGTAAGAGAGCTAGATTGATATTGTAAATGTAATATACAAAGGATATAATGAACTGCTTGAGAGAAACATGAAGATGTAAGAGAAGCTGACGGACCTATTGTACCAGATGACGAGTTGGACAAGAGGAGAAGGAACATTCTACAAGATTCAAGGATAACTTGCGGAATTATGAAGATATATCTGGAGAGGAATATTCTTCATGATATCAAGAGATACGATATTGCGTTGTTTGGAATATACTTGATAAAAATGGATCTAGAGAGATTTTGTATTAAGATAATGGGAGATATTTCAGGGTCAAGAGGTTGTGGTCTATCATGTATAAATAGACACAACCGAGCATTGTATGTGTCATCGAAAAGAAAAGCGAGAATAGCTAATTGTTTGGGTTAGATTCTAGGAG